>JAQFZQ010002327.1:0-14441 GCA_034696005.1 Glomeris marginata | reverse complement strand
ATCATTCTGGTGGAAAGGAGAGTAGGGGCTTCGTCCATTTTTATAAGGTCCCGATTTTTGAAATAAGACCCCCCGTTTGGAACAGCCTGGTTACGGCTATGATTCTTATAGGAAAAAAAAATTTAGCTTACCTTTTGCAGATTTCTGCAGCAGTTTTCCAAGAATGCCGAATACCAAAAAACCGATAGCAATGAAATACACGAAGTTCCCAATCTGGAAATGAAATAATTTATCAGCATATTATACTATTAAATTTGTAAATTTCAGCATGGTTTATTATATTGCAAGGGACAAAATTAAAGCCTTCTGGCTCTGCAGCGCCATTTGGCCGTTGAAATGTCGCCAATTTTATGCATTACATGACAAATTTAGGTTATTTCCTATTGAAATAATGCAATGGAAAATTAGTTTTATTTTGAAATTATAATTCAGGTTTATATTTTTGCAAAATTTTATGTGAATATCGTTACAGGTTGCTAGACATATGACAATAGAAAATGCTCTATTTCTCACTTATAAAACCGTCATTCTCACAAACAAAGTAAAGAAAGGAAAATGGTCAATGGTCAATGGTCAAAAAGCAGAGCACATAATACATAATATTAGAAAGAAACTCATTCAACTATTAATTCCATTTTACCGTGAGAAAGGGTATTAAATAAAAAGCTGGAGCGCATTAATCAACAACAATAATGGGAATTGAAAGAAGTTGTGAGAAACTAAAGGGTCACTTCCGTTTCCCAAACCCAATAAACTGAATGAACTCAATAAAAGGGTGGGACGCAAATTGGATTGAACATCATTTATGAAAGAACCTTGATTGAATCCAGGGAATCCCCTAAAAAGGGTTTGATGGAAATTCCCAAAACTTTGGGGCGAAAAAGTCCCTTCTGACTTTGTAAATTTTATCACAAGAAATTGGAACCAAAATAATTGCTGCAACTTTAAAAGGATGATAAGAACAAATATTCTCTATTCAAATAAGAGCCGCGGCGCTTAATCAAAAAACAAAGTTTAAAGTAACAATAATGTGAGGAAAATATAAGTCTGTTGGAAAATTCAAAAATTTGTTACTATATTTTCATGTAAACTATCTTTTCCATGACTGTAACATTTATAATTCCAATTTCAATTCAACTTCTTAATACATTCATTTCTTGCCTTTTTAAGTTTTTGAACTTGTGCACCTCCAAATATCCATGCAAAACATTTTTACTATTTAATAACCTCTGACTTTACAGCCATTTTTTCTCTCTTATTAGGCTATACATGTTGAATGACAAATTACAGTGACCATGGCAAAATGACTTTTTGACTTGTGATAAACTAACCTGAATAGATATTTCAGTATATGGAACTCTGTTTTAGAACATGACAAGTTGAAATTTACACTAAATTCCTATTTTGTACTTGCAGAATTTATTTTGAAAAACTGTATAAAAACGAGTGGTGGTTTATGTAGCTCTCTTTGATTTTTACATGCAAACTAAAGTTGGGTGACTGTCTGCAGGGCAGAGAACACCTCGAATATCTTGACCCACATGGTTTATTTTTTAATTTGCAAAGGTGAGATTGTTGAGAGAGGTAACAGGTAAGAAAAGAGGCCTACATTCGTGATATATTGAGCATCTTCTGCAACAACTTCAGTCTACTCAAGTGGGACGAGGTCAAAGGCTTACAATTCAAAATGGCCGCCATTTCAATACAATATTTCCGTTTAGGCTTATTACACGTTTAAAAAAACATTAATGAACAATCGCTTTGAAATATATTCCATGCGTGAAATTCAAAAGTCACTTTGCCAAGGTTAGTTACTTTTGTTATCAGTACTATTTTAATTTTCAACTGTATACTGGTGCAGGATTATTTTTTTCTTCAAAATCCATCTGCAATTATGTCTTTAATTCCATGTGATAAAAACAATACATGGGTATTAATGGATTATTAAAATGCATTATGCTGCATATAGACTGTGTAAATATATAAATGCAGGAAGTGAAGTAAGTTTCCGTATAATCGCAGGTCATGTTCGGCAAATTTAAATCGAGGTCTTTGACATCTTATTCACAGAATACTCAACTTTAAAACTTACAAATGCTATTGGAATTTATAGATAAGAGTAACAACGTAATTTTAATAAATAATACGGAATTATTTATTACCTTCTGGACATGAAAACAGATCGCCCGAAGTCTCCTGCAATAAAGAAAGTTCAAAATCATTAATCTTATAAATAGTATTTATAAGGGAATTTTAACTTCTGCATATGAAATTCCTTATAACAGTGTCATTTCTTAGAAACGTGTCATGTATAATTAATGTGTGCCTAAATGAAAAAGGTGCTAAATTTAGCAGTGAGGTCATTTTAAAAAGTTACATCAACTTATGAGGAATTAAAACCGGTAAATAAAAATCAACCATACAAAGTGCATAAAGGTAAACTTTAATCTACAATAAACATAAAAACATTCCTGTGTGGTTTTGTGGTTTATAAATTCATACAACCACTGTTTAAATACGATAATTCAACCACTAGGTGGCACTGTGTGTACCGACATTACATTTTACACGAAATAGTAAATTCAAATTTCGTTTTCGAATAATAAAATGTGTCAAAATTCAGGACTTAAGTTTTAGTAAATTGTTTACTATAATTTATCAGGGTTGTAATTAAAAAATGGAATCAATTATAGAAATGATTTTTGTAAAGCAATAAGAAAATAAAGCTTTATTTGCATTTGTTTAATTTACCTATACTGTTAGAACAATTGTTTAAAAATGTCAACTGAATTTCCAAATGGATACATTATTAATAACTTATTTAAAAAATTGTAAATTACTGTAACACTGCAAGTATTTCAACAATATTAATATAAACCACAAAGGAAAGTTGTCATAGCAAGTGTTTTATTTTTAGCTTGATGACACGTGGATTTGAATCTAAAAAAGTTGTCCTTAAAATAATTCATACATAATTAATGAAGATTTAACTCAACGAAGCGTTTCAAGTGTCAATGTGTTACACTTTTCCCGTTACACATGACAGGTAAAGAAAACGACATTTTTTCCTCTTTGTTTTCAGGTACAAGTGGAGATTGTGCTCCATTTTGACATGGAAATCAGATCCTGTATTAAAATTCCTATATGTTTATAATTGTACATGCATTTGATAGCACTACAAAAAGTCAAAATTATCATTTCTAAACGAATAGGAAATTGGTAATTTGAACTAAAATGCTTTTGTGGTTGCTTTATTTGTACATATAACAAACACTGAACCCATTTTCAGATTTAAGCACACCTTAAAGTAAAGTAGGTCCTCATGACACAGCCACAAAGTTATTCAGATAAACGAGTTTTCAAACAGCTACAGAAATCAATATTTTAAGGAAAGAAATACCTATTATTGAATCATGTTCCCCCACATACACACACAAAAATACTTAACTACTTTTCCGGTTTTTAAATCCTCGAATTATTAATATTACACAAATTTGTATTGTAATTACACCCAGAATGTCTACCCAGGTAGAAAAATTACATTCCGGTTAAACGATTTTTTTTTAATTCTTTGACCTCAAAAAATAACAACCAACAGTAAATTAAAAACGATTATCAGCATCATTGTTTCATACTTTCTAGGACAATTATTCTCCATTATTATACTGTTACATTCAGCAATAAGCAAGAATAAGTGATAAATGTTTTGTTTTTTTATAGATACGTATAAAAATAAGTTTAAAATTTTGATTGGTCATTTTATTTTAAGTGTATAATAAAAAACATATTTCTAACAGTAAAAATGTTCGTAAAAATATAGTGTTTTACAATTAATAATACAAACAATTATTGACAGTTGAAAACTAAAGAATGGTACAATGAAAAACTTGAATTGTAAAAGATAACAAAAAGTCGTTTAACAAGAAATCGAAATTTAGAGTATTTATTTAACTCGATGAAAGTTTATAATTTTGAGAATTTTGACAAGTTGTAATTCAAACAATTCAAAATAATATGTTTCATAATTAATAGAAGGGATGAATTTGTAAAGATTGTCTAATTTTTTCATAAGAACATAATAAAAATATTTCTAGATTTGAAGGTAAAAAATAAGCAAGTTAATTTTGAGAAGAGTTTGTGGAAGATTTTCAAACAATGTGGTAGCAATTATGAGGAGAAAAAGTTGGAATGGTCGATGAACTGAAAACACTTCCGTAGCATTGACATGTCTGCAAATATTGAAGAAAAAGTAGAAGAAAGTCCCCTCTTAATTTACGGCCCCTGACGGCAGACAGACAAAGGGCACCCCCTTTGCCTTCAGGGGTCCTATTGTCTATTTCCGGGAAACTTTCATTTTTGCCCCCTGCAACCCCAACATTCCAAGACTGAATAACAACATTACATTGAACTGGAACAATTTCAAAATAAACTTCCTTTTCGTAAATAACTTTCTAAAATTCCATTACAATTAAGTTCAAAATATCCTCCACTTTCACCTTGACATTCATATTTATATTTGTTCATATCATTTATTTTTGCTAGAACCTGAACGCTTAAATTTAAACACCTAAATATTAATTTAATTATTTATTAATTCAAATTGTAAATTTAGTAAATAAAATTGGGCATAAAATTTTAAAAATCAATTTTATACATTTTGGAGAAAAATAACGTCATTCTGTGAAATCTGAATATTTCTCATGCAGCAAACTGCAGAAGTACACTGTGTCTACTGTCTGGATGTTTTATATTAATAAATGAATAAATTTTCCCTCGTATAACAAACGTGGTCATTTATCTCTATATTGTTTTAAACAAAGCCCTAAAGTTTTATAAACCTCAAAGGTTACTTTCAACTTCTCGTGATTTATCCTTTCATACTGGAAATATTAAAAAGTCTTAATATCCTTTATTTCATCAAATTTATATTATGTGGTTCCCTTAATCACTCCAAAACCATTTTGAAATCTTTAAAACTATTTAGTAATTAAGGTTTTCCTTACCAATGCTTCCGAAGCGACCACCAAGACCACTAAAGACAGCCACCACCAGCAAGAGGCCATTCTGAAGGCCTTGTATCCTTTCCTTTAAGTCCTTAACTCACAGTGCCAGTAGTGTCATAAGTGTGATACACTTTATATATTCCAAAATCCTCAATTGTGTAAGTGCCCACAAGAGGTAAAAGTGTCGGTGGTGTGCTACTGGAGGTAAAAGTGTTTTGGTGGTGTCGTCCAAGCCACGTCTTTCCTCTACTTCGGTTCCTAGAGAAAGAAACAAGAAACTATTGGTTGTCAGCCAGTCACATAGCTTCGTGATTAGCCTTCCACAGCAGGTAAGCAGGCAAGTATACACACACAGTACCTGGGCAAAGCCTCAAACAGGTTCCACCACTTTTTTTCCTTCCCCTTCTCTTCTTTCTTTCTTTCTCCCTCCTTCTTGCCTTGACTTGCAAAGTCTTTTGCAAAGTCTTTTGCAAAGAATTC
Organism: Glomeris marginata; assembly: GCA_034696005.1. Taxonomy (NCBI): domain Eukaryota; kingdom Metazoa; phylum Arthropoda; class Diplopoda; order Glomerida; family Glomeridae; genus Glomeris; species Glomeris marginata. The sequence continues at coordinate 8,958 of JAQFZQ010002327.1, read as the reverse complement.
TTTACACCCATCTACCCTACAATTGGCACAGGTCTATGAGTAGCCTCTTCCACAAGAGTTCAACATTTGCCTCAGGGCTAGTATATACCTTGTTTCATAGGTTGTTATAGGTGGAAGTGGGTGGTTGCACTTCCTTCCCACTCACATGACCAGGAGGGGGTGGGACCAGGAGGAGGACCAGAAGGGAACCAGAAGGGAACCAGAAGGATACCAGAAGTACCACAAGACTTCAGTATTTTTTCCAACATTTTTTCTGTCTTTTTTATTTTGCAAAGTGCACTTTCCAACCTGATCCGGTCGAGGAACCTGAAAATACAACTTTCAGCAATTACCATAAATATGCAAACATTGGACACAATAATGAGAGATTTTTTATTGGTATTTTTTGCAAGGGGTTTTAGGGGCGTTTGTTGTTGGTGCAGTGGTGGCAGGTGTAAGTTGTAGGCCTAAGTGGTGGTAGGGGGTACTCAGTTTGAAACACTTGGAAACACATGCATGCAACCGGATGAAACAATGGAAAACGATTACTATGACTGCAAAGTGTAGCGGTCAATAACTGTAACTGTAACGTTTTATGAAAAGAAATGGCTAAAAAATACAGGTGGAAGTTGAGCTTGGAGGCTAGAAAAATGGAAGGAGGAGTTGTTTTGGTTGGTTGGAATTACAGTTGGTTCCAACAAGTTCCCCACTGGAGGATTTGAAACATGAAAGGAAGATTGAAGGTGGGGACATGAGGCAACAGGATGTTGTTGATCATTGTGTTATTAGTAGACTTGATAAATGGACACCTTCACTTTCATGTCATTCATTTCCTCAACAAAACTTATTGCATTTACATACAACAGTTATATTATTCAAAATCAAAATAACTTCTTTTTTCAATGCATGGGAGTTTGAATTTCTGAACAAACACCTGTTGTTCATTATTACAAAACAATTCAAAATGGAGGTATTTTGGTTGCTGCAATTTTAAACATTTTAAATAACTGAGGTTATATAAGCCTAACGTGGTTGAATATGTCACTTCCTGTTAAGAAGTCAGGGAAGTTTGGTAGGAATGCGATAAAACGTAAACAGCAATTAAATTACAATCGAAAACTGGTTTGGTGTTCCAATTAAAAAACAAAAACAGCCACCAACATGTCAAAATCAGATTTGAAAAAAGGAAAGTGTAATTTACAACTTCACTGGGTGTTTTCTTTGGCCGCCATTACGCCAGTCATGTACTAGTACAAACTACTTATTACAAAGTTGAACATAATTTGAGTTTTATAAAATATAGTATGTAGCATTTTTGAGCTGTTTTGAAACCTCAGAACACAAACAAATTTCCCCCGAATTTTATTTTTACAACATGACGTAACCAAAAGATTGCAAATACAACTTCAGGGATGTTGTCATTTAGTGATGACCTTCCTGAAGAACATCCTACATCATCTTCCAAATTTGAACCATGAAATTCGCAGGTGACTTGTAAATAAATTGCAGAATTTCACCTTGCGGATTTACTACATTTTTTACTCATTTCCTGGAACTATTTAAAATTTTCTGACAACTTTTAAAACACAACTGTTAAAATTAGAAATTAGAAAAATCAACTTTTAAAGTAAATGCATGTATGTAAATCGTGTACAATTTCACTTATTTCAATTCAAATTCCAATATATTTTACACAGACCAAATCTATCAATATGATACAAAAATGAACATAAATTTCGGTTATAAAGGAATTTAATGGTGTGATTGATGTATTCAGGTGTAAAAGTATTATAATAAATATTAAAAACTGTAAAAAAAAATAAAAGTTCACAGCTGGGAATTCGACTTCGGTCAGTTACTTTGGGTAAGTGGCTCCACTGGTGCGTAATTCAGGAAGTTTATAGAAAATTGTTGTATTGAATAAGAAAGTGTTGGAATAATGCAGTAGTTGTTCGAATTTGTTGTGTAGATTTCAATTTGATTTTTGCTGCAATAAAAAGTTAAGAAACTGTGTGGTGGAATGAAGGTGTCCTTGCACATGGTACACTTGTTGGTGTCCTCGGAATGCAATTCTTGACGCATGCATGCATGTCTGTAGCAAATCTACCATGCGGAAATGTACAAGTAGACACCTTTCATACGTTCATTACTTGCATAATTTTATAAATTATTGGAACATATTTTATAAGTGTCATACACTCAATTATGTAATATGCCACAAATTACTCATAAGTACTTCAAATTTCAAACTTTTAGTATCATATTTCCTTTGCCAGATATTACATAGAGAAAGGTGGGGGTGTGTCGATTTTTATTCACTCACGAACCACTTTTATAGATGGCGCTGCAGGTGGCTTTTCAAATACTTAATTCACAATTTAGCATCCTGTGCTATAAAACATTCGAAAAAATTGTAAATATGCATTTTTTATTTCCAGTAAAATTTTAATTTCGATTTCAATATAGCAGCTGGAAGCAAGCTGGAAGTTACCTGAGAGAAAAGCAACATACAGCGACGTCTACCGGCTTAAAATGGCAGTTAGTTTCCTTACATGTGAATATGTTGAGTGATTTTATGCATAAAGAAGAGATAAAACTTTGTTAATATTTCCGAAAAAGTTCACCTTTGCATCAGGATATTTATTTATTATGATAGTGTGATGGAAAAGGATGTAAGACAAGGGTGAGTACTGGAGGACAAGGGTCAGCAACCTTTGAGGAGAATTTTTTTGGGCGTTTGCACATTCACTTGCATGGACTGCAGGGGCAAAAAGTCACTAATCTACCTGAACGCAACTTATAAAATATTAATGTATTAATGATAACATAACAGAACATAACACACAGATGACACATTCTGCAAAGTCAGAGATGGACACTTCCGTGTGTCAAGGTTAAATAGTTATGCCATTTGTGTTTTCTCATGTGGACACTTAATTCCAGGGCACTGAGTGAACAGGTGAACAGGAAACTTGAGGCCACAACTTCGAAACTGCATACAGCACATTTGGAAGTTTTATGGCATGTCTGTCATGTGACCAAGGATATTTGATTTTCTCAAGAGTCAGTCATTCGTTTTAGAAATGTCAGTTCACAATATCCAGGGTCATGGGCCATCACTGGAGCGAGACAAATGTGTTTTCAGCAGAAATGCAACCTGGGAATCATTTGCAGTTCATATAATATATTTCCCCACAATTTTTATAAATGCAGGGAAAGTGCAGTTTTCTTTCAAATGTGGAAAATGCATGTTCGTGTTTTGTGATAAAAAGAACAGTTATTATTATATAAATTCTCTTTGAATGAATGTTATGTTATGTGAACCGAAATAAAATTTCATAATGCCATGAAAAGGCTAGATTTCTTCATAACTTCCTACTTCTTCATAGTAATATAGTATATATGTTATGTATTGTGTGGAACCTTAACCCTTAATCTTATAATTATATATATAGTTTTGCATACTTTTTTTAAAATTGCCATTGTAATATTTTAATGGGGAAAAAAGAATGCAGCAAAAATTGCATTTATATATAGTGAAACCTCATTTGAAAGTAGTGAAACTGGATTTGAATGCAGACCAAAACCTGTTTGTGATGCATATTTCCCCTTTAATGTACAAAGTTCAAATAATTTGTACAGAACAAAGGAAAAAAATGATAGAATCCTATTTCATTTTTTTTTTTATTTTTCTCTAAAGAGAAAAAATCAGTTGATTTTTAAAGAGATGTTGGTGTTCAATAGAAATATAAAACCAATTGACGTCATACAAAAACATGGAATATTTTTATATTACACATTTGTAACTGTCATTTATTGCATAAGACAGTGTGACCTTGGGCGTCCAAACCTTGGGTGTGACCATTACAATAAAATTTACTAATACTTTTTGACGCATAAATATAAATTGGGAATATCGTACGTACCTTGGACGACAGTAGTGACCGCATTTTCCTTCACATGATGTTATTAATGTCTTCACGTTTCATGCAATCCAACGTAGAAATATAATAAATACCGGTAATCGTAATAACGCGTGTTCTCCATCGATTTCACTCGTCAATTTCGATCAGCTGGATGCTGGCGTTCGACTTCCGCTAAGGTCACGTCAGCTAGCAGCAGCGCCGTCTAAACTCAACTGCTAGCAGACGCCGCATGCACAGTAACCGAGTTGCTATAGTGCCGCCATCTAGCGGTGTCTGCCCAACGCTACTGAAATTAGCATTGCAAATAGTATTTATTGTCAAGTGACACTAATAATAATGATTTCAGAACCTTTTATTGTCCGGAAAATTCTTAAGCACTATATTATTTACAAAATGTGAATGAGACACTTGAAATCCGCGGTCTTCCTCATTAAATATTCAACGTTGCAACTATAGGATATTTTACATGGGTTATTTTTTTCTATTTAAAAAAAGTAAATTAATGCGTAATTAAATGTTAATTAAAATTATACAGCTAGCTTTCGGTATTATTCATCAAATGTGCAAACTGTAGTGTAATAACCCAAAGTTGAAAATGCCAATAATCATTAAATATAACAAGAGCAATTGCTAAATAAAATAAAACTACAAGAAAAAGGGCTGATGAGTGTCTTGCACAATATTTTCCTTTGCAGTAAGAATTAATGACCCAATTAAATGGGAAATCAGGTCAAACAATCAAATAAAAAATTGAATGCTACATGAACATAATTGTTTCATATTTAAAACTTTAAAAAAATAAAATAAAACAAAGGAATGCAATGAATATCACTATCGAAAACCATCGTTGGTCATTTTATTTTATAGGAACATGATAAGTCCATAATATAATATATAGTACACAAATTATTGTAAATTAAATTTTTGAAGCTTTCTTTAAACAGAAAATTATTGGAGATAAAAATTGGAGAACCAAAACTTTTAAGGCATCATTAAAATTACTACAAATGAAATATATAATGAACTCTGAAATAATATACTTACAATTTATGATCAAGAAATTAACAATTTTCGTTCAATAAAGATAAACAGAGTTCACTATACACACATTTGTAAAATAGTTCATTCCTCCAAGATTACAATTCCATGCTTAAAAAATTTACTGGAAATATATACGACTGAATTTTATAACCACAAAAATCGCACGAATTTACATTCCGCATTTTAAAAAATTATCACATTGCAGATTTCCCATGACGGTCATTTCATTTTATTTATTATAATTACAAAAACGAACTCGCATTTCATTTCTTGTAATTATGTACTAAAAAAGCTCATGGACGGTTATCATTTTATTAAAAAGGAGTGCACAAGATTGATATCTCTCTCTCTTTCTGTATATTCTATTAATCTAAAGCCAATATTTGTGTGGGAAATAAAATCAACTGAGCAGCAGCTACTGTATATGTACTACAGCTTACTAAGCCTAATATTGAGGTAATAGAAATCAAAACCAATCCCCCTTTTTATTTTTAAAAATAGTTACACAGAAAATAGCGGATCAAATGAAAATACCCGTTGCAAGTTTCTTTCCACAGCTCAATTTATTATTTATTTGGGGGTAAAAAAAAGGAGATCAAACGCTCAGAAAATAAAAACAGATATAGGAAAATTTTGTCTTTTTCATGAGAAATATTGTATACCAATCTGCTTTTCTTTTTTACTCAAATATATATTTATATTTTATAAAGCTTACAAGCACATACTTTCATCAACCGTCCGCACCGATTTACTTACACGAGGGAGAGGGTTTTTAAGATATATAAATAATAACAAAGAAAAATGGAACAAAAACTAACTTCTGTTTTTATAGAGGTAGTCAAGTTCTGGGAAGTGTTTTTCTCTCTCTCTCCTTTCTCAAGAAAATTCTAATTGAAATGTATTCAAACCCGCATAATCAATAACACAAGGTGTCTATTGCTTACAATGCAAAAATAAATCCTTGACTTTAGTATAAATACAATCACCTAATCAATCCTAACAATATATTACAACACAACACAATAAAACATATTCCAATTCTTTAAAATTTGTACTAATTCATATTTAAAAAATGTATAATGTTCATGATTATTTCACAAATTTCATGACTTAGTTTCATAACAATGATACAAACTGTATTATAAAAACTTTACAAGAACATTTTAAAATTTCATCAGCAATTCTTGCGTAAGTTTGCAATGTTGCAATAGACACCCTGTGACATTGTACAAAGCATATTCTTATTTTTTGAGCATGATAAGAAGCTGAAATGCATGTGACATGGAATAGATTTCAAAATAATACAAGCAAAAATCATCAACTCATCCAGTTGACTATTGGATGGTTGCAAAATGTTTCGGATTGAGGAGAAAGAAAATAAAAACAATAACAAAACAATTACATTATACAGTGATGTGGCAAATATTGTAAATCTCTCCCTCCCTCTCTCACTATATATATATATTTATATTTATACTCTCAATCAATCAATCAATCATCGATTCGTATCGAGTCAAAAAACAGTTTCAGTTATAATGCATCCCCCACATGCATTCAATCAATTCAAAAATCCTCACTCATAATAGAAGCATTCACACAAACATCCACAAGAGAAAACGCGTCCAAACCCGGGGCATGTTCCACATTGCCCCGAGAACAGACAACGCGGCATCGGACAACAACCGCATCTTCATTTTCTCTTTTCATCAACTCTATCTCTCATCATTCTTCTTGCATTTTTCCCTTCTTCCACTTCCTTCATCAACATCCACTCCACCGTAAATCTTGACACGACGCGCGGAGCATCACGCGCCGTAACGGACCGGTCCAAGTGTGCGGTACGTTCCAAAACGTATTTACATGTACAATAAGAATATAGCTGCTGGTTCCGTGTTTCTTTTTCTTCGTTTCTTCCAAGTCACAGCACTGCCACACTTTGGAGAGAAACAAAATCCCATCCGAGTTGCACAAAATGTCAATCCGAAGAGCCGGCGCACGAGTTGGGACCGCAAAGTCCCAAATTTTTCTTTCTACGTAAATAAATAATACTTGGGCGTCCCGTTTTGCATTGAAGATAGGTGCAGTTGCTAGTTTTAAGTGGAGAGCAGGAATCACTAATATTTTTTTCTATATACACACACACAGGCACACACACACACATGTACATGGAGGTTTTGCTGTGCCGCATCTTCTGCGCAATTCTAAGAAACTTGACTGGACTTGTTGAGAGAGAAAAACGCTCGCTAAACATCACACTGCTGTGCACACGTTTCAGCTTGTGGCAGAAAAGTGGGCAGGAATTCATTTCTGTTCGTAAAAACTCAGTTTATAGTGGCCAACAACTAGTGTCTACTTTCACCACTCGGCGCGTGAACAGTTGACGTGCAGGGATTCGTGTGGCATGGAGATGAACTACCTTCACCTGCCTCTGCATCCTGCTATATCAAACAGATTCCAATAAACTACTGTCCACAGTATAATACATAAATGAATGATGAGCAACAAACCCGTACTCCTGGCGTTGGCCTCATCGTGTCTCGGTAAAATGGCTTTTGCTTGTAATCACCTTCCTGTTTCTTTCTCCTGCCAAAATATTAAATCGTCCCATGAAGAACATCAATCGGAAACTGTATTGGAATACAAGTAGAAGGTACTTACAAGCTGCCGTATATGTAGCAAGCTATGGAAACTAGCACTATCAATAGAATGGCTAAGGTGACACCCCCTGCGATGCTTGCCCTCTCAACCATGATCTTTTCCCTGGATGCTACCAAAAAGTCACCTCATGAGCAACTGTCCATTCATTCATCAACAAGGTTTCCAATATTCGTTCAACTTACGAAGGTACGACCCGTCCAGATCCTTAAATTCGCACCTGGGACCCGTGTACCCATCGGCGCAACTGAAATCAACAATGAACAATTGAAATACAATTCAAGATGGCCGCCAAACTTTCCTCTTCCCATTTACCAAAATATCCAAAAATACATCGAAATGGAAGAAAAGTTTCTACTATTTGTATACTCTACCCTATCCAATTTCAAGTTGACAACTACTAGTGCCTTTAGAGGGTGTGACAAGCGAAGCAAGCAGCCAATAGGGATTTTTTGCAAACTTTTTTGCCAGTGGATAAATGTGTAACTTATTGTCCATCATACTACATAAGTAAGTTTTTCATTACATAAAATCAAATTAACTGTAATATTAGCATTCTATCAGGAATTTAATTACGTCATCAGCTACATTGCTGCTACAATTAAATCCCATGTATAAAAAAATCAATGTTTGTTTGCTTTTATTCTATTAAAAATCTCAGATGACCATTACATACATATTGTAGCTGAAACATGCAGGTATTTATTTCATTGTTACAATTATAGATTTTACAATACTATATTAGTCGTGTCAGGATAAGTGTGGTGTTAAGGTCCACCCCTTCTGCCCCCTTTTCAATATTGCTTTTATTGAAGTTAGGAGAATGATTAGGATGAAGAGAGAAGTATTTATACTTACACACAATTATACAGTATTGATTCCTGAATTTCGACGGTGAAACACGTGGCTCCATTTAAACAGTACCACGTTGCATAGGCAGTAGGACAGGCAAATGTGGGGAATGTTATGTTGGGACGAGATGTGGGTACAGGAGCCCGAGGTTTGGGCGTTGACCGAGATGAGCACGCCTCTGAAAACACAACAAATCGAACACAGGTTCAAATTGCATGCTAAACAATATAAATATTCATTATAAATTATCAACTTCAGCAAAAACACACAACATATACGAGAAACTTTTTGCTTTCCTGCATAACAGAACAATAGGGAGCATGCAATACTTATGTTACAACAATGAATTTAACACCACACATCTAACATTTCGACAACACAACTCTGTTATATTTTTATTTTGTAATGTAGTATATAACACCTTTAATGTTTAAAGGACTTCTGACACGCTCAAGCCTCAGGTAACGGATTTCAAAAATACTCGGCACAGGATATCAGGTATACA
>JAQFZQ010002326.1:0-14447 GCA_034696005.1 Glomeris marginata | reverse complement strand
CTACGATCAAACTTTGACGTCTAATAACTTTTTTTTACTAATTTCCACAGAAATTTTGTTGCACCACTTGCTTTCTTAATGACTTTTCTTCATGTAGTTTAAGTTTCAAGGTACCTTACAAAACCTCTTCAGATCACCTTTAAGCTAAAATATAAATTCCACGAGTTTTACAGATATTCCAGGTTTCTACGTGTGGTATGAACCCCGTTTCAATACTGTAAATATTTAGCACATTCATGTATAGTATATTGTGTAAGATAGAAAACGTCACATTTTCTTGCAATGGTGATATTGAAAGTAATGAGGTAAACTATTATATAGATAAGTCAGACAATATAGCTAATTTCCATATTTGATGAGCTGCCTGGTGGATCAATGTAAGAGGTGATATCACCCATTAATAACTGCAATCGTCTGCTGTGTATCTACCGTCACATGACAGACTGTGTCCAATCGCACTGTTATGTATTCCCATTTAAATATTGTAATGGTTCCCAGTTTTACTTGCAACAAATTCGATTTAAAAATTTAAAGGAGAAGTAACACGGTTTTCGTCCCGGCCATGCTCTTAAAACTGTTGAAAGGAAAGAGAAAATTAAAACTATGAGTTCCTTTGGAATATTTTTACAAAAATTATTGACGGAGTGATCGAGAATTGAAGAATTATGATGAATTGAAGCGCCATTGGCTAACTGCCGATCATGACCACAGCCGTAACCAGAGGGGGGGGGGGTCGGATGGTGAGAAAGACCAACCCCACAAATGCAATTTTTATTTCAATTAAGTTTGTACTATTTCGCAATTGATATGCAAATTCGTAAATGGGTGGTATGCGTGAGGGGTATAGTGAGCAAGATGGCCATATTAGGATAAGAGGCCACTTTATTATAGTGATATGACTGGTAATATGGGAACATGTGTCATAATTAGTTTGTATTGTCAGGGTCACATTTCACATTCCCTTTGGGATAAGTTTTAGTGCTTCGTATTTCACTGATGATCATCATAAAGTTTCCTGTTAGTGTCCTTTAATGTCACTTTCAGTACCATGCCCTTTATTTTAAAGGCACAAATGCACTGCCATCATGCATCCTAATGGTGTCCTTCCATTTACAATTCAGATATTTAGCTTTGTAATAGGCACGATTATTCAAACTTACTACCAGCTAATATAAACTATTTTATGCTACACCAGAAATATAATATAGTTTCAAGGTGAACTGACACGGTTTTGTATAAATTCCCTTGAAACTGAAACTTACATGAAGAAAACCTATAAATAAAACAAGTTTTGTTATAAACAAAATCTCTGTGGAAATTAGTAAAAAGTTATTACCATGGTAATAACTTACAAGTTTTAAATTTTTTGCAAATGTAATATTATTCAACGAAGCGCAATCAACAAAATATAAAGTTACTGTGTGCATTTGTTACTTAAGGGGCTAAAAAAGGTTATTTTAGGGGCTTATCGAGTACAAATAAAACTGCTTCACTGCAACATAAATTGTCAATGTATTGCAAGAGTTAACCACCGTAAAACACCAATCAAAAATCTCCATTTCATCAGCCCTTCCTTAACTTCTTTCGCTCCTAACTCGACCATACCAAACTTACTTTATTGTCTTGGATGATAAAGTTTACTTAAATTATTTATTGCAACGCTTACCATTAAGCAACTGTATATAAGTTACAAAGCGCAATAAACGTAGGTGGAATTAGATGAAAATGGTCTATTTTGGGGGTGGATAAGCTGCCATTATCAAAGGACCAACTTGTAGTAAATTTAGCAATGGGGGAGCTGAATGAATGATTCGTGTACATAAATGAATCCATGTCAATTAAATTCGTGTAAACGGAGGGATTACCGACACTAAACATGACAGAGAACTGAGCTCAAAAACAAATTAAAATAGCACAGGGAGGAATTGGATATTATAGTGACACATGAGCTGGAAAATAAAAGTGACACTGTAATAAAATGACTGCATGGCAATCCTATGTTAAAGGAAGCATGAGAAAGTAAAAGAAACAATAAAAGTAGCAGCAAGTGGCAAATGTCACATTAAAACCGACAATAAAAGTATAGTGTCGAAAGGAGAATTAGTTTAGTTAGGGTTTCCAAAGATTTCATTACCGGAAACATAGCATCGCATGTTTCAATTTAACTCCTCCCTCTTTTCTCCTACTTCCGTAATAAACAACTTTCAAATTTCATGGTCCTTTCCCAAATAGCAATTACGAATTATGTTTTTCTATCATATCCTCGAGAAAATACTCGAGAAATCTCGTTTGCCTCGAGTGCATTCCCAGCTTTTCATCTTTTTGCATCTTTCAAATATATTACATTAAAGTCGATGATATTGTGAAAATTTTCATTAGCAATATTTATACATGGTGGTCATAAAGCCTTCCACTGATTACATAAATTTATTGTGCAAAAACTATGCTAAATACAAACATGCGGATCACAGCACGCAGTCCAACTCAAAAAGTTTTTTATGTACACGACATTGCACAAACTACTGAACAGAGTTCAGGTGGAATTGCATTCGTCAGACTTAAAGGTGAACTGATACAGTTTTGGAACATAACCTGAAAAAGTCCCTATTTATTGATACGATGCCAAAAAACGATTGGCGTTAACGAAAGTTTGGTCAAAATTAGTAAAAAAAGTTATGAATACAGCTCGTCCAAAAAGTCTGTAGAATGATCAATTTTTTGAATAAAATGTGCTTATATTGTAACAATAATTTCGACAATTTAATACTGTAGAAAAGGATATTCAAATGATGTATGGCCAAATTTTTGTACCATTTGGAAAGTATTTCGGTTATAAAAAAATAAAAACAAAAAAAAAACAAAAAAAAAAAAACAGGTGTTTAAAAAGTCTGTAGAATTGATTTCAATCCGTTGTTTTTATTATTCCTACTCGATCGGAAAGGAGCCAATAGGGAGAGATATTGTGGAATGTTCAACTGCGTCAACTTCACTGTCAATTTCACTCAATTTCATGTTACAGCATCAGCCATTGTTCTTGGTACTCGTGCACTGCCCATTACAATATTATTAGAGGTGCAATGCCTAACAAGTGATAAAGATTTGGAAAATGAAAAAGTTACAATATAAGTAATTGCCACTGCTCTAGATAAATATCAATCCGGAGTTTACACAATAGTTAAGAAAGGTCAAAACTGGCAACCAAAATTTCGTCTTTGATGGCCAAAAGCGACATCAGACAGAGATGACAGGAGCATTTTGCACCTTGGAACCAATGGTTTGTCCGTACGACAGACAGCTAAAGAATTTGAAGATAAGGCGTTTTTAGAACTGTTCGTAACCGCCTGAAAAGTGTCCTAACATTGGCGCACATCAAAATGTTTAAACAATACCCATGAAACCTGAACACATGGAAGCAAGATTACAGTGTGCAAGGGATCACATGCGCTGGACACAGGAATGACAGACTGTTATCTTCAGTGATGAAAAAAAGTGGAATCTTGATGGGCCAGATGGATCGGCAAGTTATTGGCATGATCTCAGAAAGGAGCCAAAGAGGAGGAGGTTCAGTGATGGTTTGGGGAGGATTTTCCTTCAATGGGAAGACATGCATCTTTGCAGTTCATTATAGTAGTGGACACGAGAGTCGAGCCTCGACGTGCCGTGATTATGACGCATTTGCTACTCTCTAAACAGAGTGCCGCCTGTACGAATGTTGCACCTGGTTAGCCAAGTGGTAGGTACCCTGTTTAGAGAACAGCATGCGTCATAATCACGACACGTCGAGGCTCAACTCTCGTGCCCACTACTATACTGGACGACAGAAGTCAGAACACTATCAGGCAACCCTGACTGAATAGTCCTTTTAACATAACTCCCATAAAATAATTCCTAAATCAGCCAATCAGAAGTGAGCGAACAGTGTCTAAATGTACTGCTCCCCCACTAGTTTTGTCAAGGCTAGCAGAAGTAAAGGCAATAAAACTCCCAAAAAGGTGGGCAGGGTCTAAGCTTTATTGTGAGGGACAATGTCACTAGGTGGCAGCGCTGCATGCTGTATTACTGTATTATATTAGCTGGCTGCATTTTGCAAAGTTAAATTCTGCCAACCATAAACCCAACCAAGCAGGCATACAACAAAAAAATGCTTGAGCCCACAGAACTACTACTACTTTGGCATCGATCAATACTTCAATTGCCCCTATAGTTCAGTTACGTCCTACTAGTGGTTAATTATCCCAACAAAAGGTAGCATTTCCAACTGAGCGAACAGACCTGCAGGCTATATATTTGGCTTTTTAAAAAATATCAGGAAGTACATAATGGCAAAATAAGATTATTAATAAGTGCGCACGTACGTGATGTTCGAGTCATCAGTGGCATATAATTACTCTTAAGTCTTTTATAAATATTGAATAACATGGCATTACTTCTAAAATGAAATGCTTGAATAGCATCAAATGCATTGTCAAATACAACCCCCCTATCCTTGATTAACGTGAAAGGGTGCGGCGTGGGAGAAACATCAGATTCATTTTCAAAAGTGACTACAAGCTATAAATTGCTAATGCAGCTCAAATTAGCATATACTCACCCACCCCTTTCATTCTACCCCATCAGTAAAATCATTGTGCGCGAATAGGTGTGGATCACATACGCAAAGCAAAAATGTGTTGTAAGCATAATCACGCAAATAATTGCTAGAGAAATAAATTTGGCACGCAAATATACACTCATTGGGTTTGCCAAAAGGAAATTCTCAATATTCACTTATTTTCCATCCAAACAATATCAGGCAATAACAGGCTCATGTTTATTGTCCAGGCACACAATGAAATCGTCCTGGGACAGAGACACTGCCCACTAATCAATATTGAACTCTGTGTTCCGTTTTTGCATCATCCATATAAGCAACATTGCAACTTCTTGATTATACCCCTTACAGAAATTTTCGTTAACTGCTGCAGGTCTGCATTTGTAACAATGGCATATACGAGACATGCCTGCTGCATACTTGAAGTACACAACAAACTGGAGGAAGTCTGCACCGAATTTATTTTGCAGCTTTTGTGCAAATAAGCTGCAAATTGCAGACTTCCAACAGGCTTCCTTCAGACGTCATACTAGAATTACCAAATACTTTAAAGTATGCAGCAGGCATATTGCAGACTTGCAGCAGCCATGTCTCATGTATGCCATTGTTTCACGTGCAGACGTGTTGCAGCATTGGTGCAGCACCGCGAGAGAAAAAAAATATTTCTGTAAAAGACAGTTCAAAGCATGCAATTAAGTAAATTATATTAAGAGATTGCATACAGGAAATGCACAAGGAGGCATAGTGACCATAGCGCATTTGGGTATTGACTTTGCATCAGTCAGGTCATGTGTAGATCTGGGATTAGATATGTGCATGATGAAGATTGAAAATATAATATACGTAGGCTACATTGTCTGGAGATGCAATCACATGACTGGTCGATATGTGCCAGGTCAGAAGCATATTACTACAGCCTTAATACACAGAATAAGGACTGAATATGCTTCCCAGTATATATGGGGTTTCTTACGTATTTATTTAGAAAGTTGGCTGAACTGGACTTCCAAAGTTCCCTTCTAACCACGGCTTCCCTGCCTGTCATCCAGTTAGCTCTTTACTCCAAGTTTACTGCTACGCTAGACTCGTTACATTGTAAATAAATCCGTAGAATGTGCTTTATCAGACCGAGTTTATGATGCTCTACAACTTTCAAATTGGAACTGGGGTGCTAACTTCAACGGTTTAAAAGATGCAAAATGAACAACCTTGATTGTGAAGTCCAAGGTCAAGTGCCATATGATATTAAGAATCCTCACATATGACTTCCTATTCACTTATGGCCAAGTCAAAATTGTCACACTCACCGTTTTCAATACATTTCAGAGTATCCAGACTTTTCGTCCACCCTGCATAGCACATTGCTACCAGCATGCGATTGTACTTTGTTGTATATGGTACATCCGCAACTTTTCTACACGATTATACTGCTTATAAAAACTTATTTATTGATTTTATCCAATTAATTTATTTTCCAAATAAAAATAATTATAATTATAACAATTATTGTGAAAAATTTTAAACTGAATGTATTCTTCAAAATGGTATACTGCATAAGGAATAATTTCCATCACTCCCACCATAGTAATTTACACCTCGGTTATAAGGACATAAATTATTCGGTTCCGGACATAAAGTTATAACTTTTGAGCGAATGCCATACTTTTTATTGATGTGCAAGGCCAATATCTCATGTGGTATAGCTGACATTTTGAAACGTCGGATAACTGAATTGTTGGCCTATTATTATTATTTTTTTACTTCTGGTTATTTGTTGGTGTAGGGGAAGTGAAATGGGGTGTAAGAGCCAATCGCGTTATGTTTAAACTGGTTTTGATCAAAGATTTTAGCAGCGATAGAGCGAAACAATTTTCCTCCATCTAACTTCTCAAAATTCGCATAATTTACTTCCGAAATCCGTAAATCCTCTTCTTTCACAATGCTGCTTTATCGCTAATGTGAGAAATAAAGTATTCAAAGCACCGAGAACGGTTTATTTGCGCAGGGAGTTCAAAAATTTATGTCGCTGCACGCAGCAAAATAATCAAAAAACCCTACTGGCCATATGTTCATATACTGTACATAAATGCATTTATTTATGTGAATTACAAGTTCCACATAGAAAATAAGGAACATTAGTTAATGCCTATACAAGTGCTTTGTTATCATTTACATTCATTTTAAAAAAAATTGTATTATGTTCCACAATTGGATGATTATAAAATACCAGGTTTTGCAACATACCCTGAAAAAGCTAACATGTAATTGCCACTAATTTAGGAACATTGTCTGAAAATTTGAGACCATTTGAAGCCTTATTTCCACAGATATAAATTATTTAGTTTCATATCTGTGGAGTGTAATACTGAGTGTTGTGAGATATGTACACTGAAGCGCCATTGATAAGCTCTGCCATTGGCTGAAACTGCAGAGGCGCTTGGCCTCATTGGCTGGAAATTCAAATTTTGCCAAAACAGGACACCGTGACACCAGCGCGGTGACACAGTCCTTCCATGATCCCAGGGCGTCACCCTCTTTAACTACTCGTAACTTTTTGTAACAATTGTAAAAAAAAAGTATTGTTTGCGCCAATCGTTTTAATGGAATCAATTTTATAGAATTACGCACTTTCCAGGGTACGTTACAAAACCCTGTCAGTTCGCCTTTAAAGTTTGACGGGGTAATTAATCTAGGACGTTCACTATGCTGGCCAACCTGCTCCCAGCTGTCAAACCATACAACTTTTAAGTGCTGATAGCATTTTTTTACTAATTTCCAAAGAAATTTTGTTGTAAAGTCTGTCAGATAGGAGGTCTGCTATCAAAGTCAAACCTCCTTACTGAATTACCCCGTCCACCTTTAACTGCCAAAAACTTTTTGTTACTAATTTTCACAGAGATTTTGTTGCAGCGCTCGTTTCCTTCATGGTTTTTCTTCTTTATAGGCTACCTTACAAAACCATGTCAGTTCACCTTTAAACACCGGATACTATATTATAGCTTTATTTAAAACATATTTCCGGCTTTCACATTACAAAGACTGCACATCTCACAGAATTTACTATATATTAAAATCAATATGGTTGTTTGTTACCCTCAGTATCTTATGCAATTTAAGTAATGTAGCAATTCTGCATATGGCACACCTGCGTATACTGCAGGTTTCAATTATATTATACATTATTCATGAATTTTCCAAACGATTTATGTTAAGGGCATGTCTGTAAAGATGTGGGCGTTGGTGATCATTATTCATGTTTGAGCTTATCGATGACTTCTCTCAGCATTTGGTTGCACAGGGCAGAATAGGGGTTAAGCTTTGGCAACATGGACTTTGCGAATCGGCTTCCCATGTTGGCGGCCATTTGCAGGTCCCTGTAGGCCTGTTGTGTGCGTCCTTCCACATGATGGACCAGACCTCTTTGGCATAGTGCTTGCACGTAGGCCTTGCCTCTACCACTAGTCTCCAAGCAAGTGTCCAAATCCCTGAGGGCCGCTGAACGATTAACAACAAACCCAATGACGTCTTCGCAGACAGCCAATGTTTCAACAATATGCCCCACTACATCAATTATTACTAACAATCACTACTGTGGTCTATCTTTGCCCTTTACCATTCTTATACAAATGCACAGTGCACACAGCACAATCAATCAGTAAACCCATTAAGGTAAAATACCACAATTACTAGAGCAAGTCTAGATTAGACATCACAAACCAAAAGCAAAGTTCTAGGGATTATTCTGGAAATAGCAATAACACCAAATAATGTGTACTTTCCCTCTAGGGTACTATTGTCAAGGGCCTAAACCATAGAATACAATTTCAGATAAACCAATTTTAGTTAATCAAACAAGTCCAGGAACTTTTTGATGGCAACTCGTATTTATTCAGTGACCCTTAATTTTGGGGTATAATGCACCCTAATAACAAAGGGATAACAGCCAAATGTCCACTGTTACCATGTTAGAAACAAATTATCTGTGGAAATTAAAAAGTTATAACCACCTAAAACTTTAAAAGTTTGCCAGATAGGAGGTTGGCTAGCATACGGGAACCTCCTAACTTAATTACCCCGTGGAACTTTAAGTGCTAATTTTTTTTTTACTAATTTCCACATAGATATTGTTTCAACACTTGTTCCTTCGTGGTTATGCCTCTGTAGGGTACCTTAAAAAACTGTTTCAGTTTACTTTTAATTATACAGGAACAGGATAACCCATTCGAATAATATTTACACCCTATCCACTAGTTTCCTGGCGCTAGTTTTTGGAAGCGTCGTGTGGTGGCGCAAGCACTTGTTGCTATATCTAGCAGCACCGCAATGGCGACCACAGCAGCAGTAAAAGCAATGCTGAAAGGCGTGCTCTGATCACAGCGCTACCATACGGAAAAATCCATGAAACATGCCAGGAAACTTGTGGATACAGTTTTTTAAAAAAATTTTAAAAAGCACTATATAGTTGTTCATGCTATTTGAAGAATTTTTCTCCCTTTTGCAGTTTTCATCAAAGCCAGTTATAGTTGACACTCATTGAGTGAGTGGGTTTTCAACAAAAAATAAAGCTCAATAAATCAGGTTTTCCATAAATAACAGTGAAATAAACCGAAGTGCCACAATAAGATGATAACGGTCTGAATGTCTCTTCAAAATCAACAGCACGTTTTTCATTGCAACCATCTGGATGACAAAATCGTCTGCTGCATCAATCGTTTTGAATAGGTCATTTTTTTTTCAATCAAATAGCAATTTGATACCTTGTACTAAAAAGGACAGGTATCACAACCTCTTCCCATACATTCCCATTCATCCTTTGCGGTGATATGCTGAACTCGCTCAATTCAACATCATTTATGTTTCCTATTATACCGGGTGAGTCACAAGTCAATGGGAAAGCTAATAAATTGGAAGACTATAGCAGATGTCATTGTAACATTGATGGAAGATATTGATAACAGTGAGGGACATGTGTTTGCGCAAGTTGTGTTCACATAAGTAATTTAGAACATGCTGTACCAATTGGCAAAGTGCGCAATACAGGAGATAACAGGCGTAGATGCATTAGAGTAAATGTAAAGGGCATTCAAGTGATGCTAATGGAAAAAGAATTTTCAAAATCTGTGGTAAATTAACTGAGATATGAAAGGGCAGGTTGTGCAAGTTGTGCAAGATGTGATGTCATGCAGGAAAACAACACATTGGTACTGCTCAGTGAGTACCTATTTGAGCGTTTTTGAAAAACTGATATTTTGTTATATTGAGTTGCAAACGGTTGTAGTGATGCCAATGTTGAGCAATATCATGAGAGTGTATAATATATACTATTAAGGTTTGAGAAAGTAATAAGAGTTAAGTTTCTGTACATAATTTATAGACTTGCTCTTGTAATTTCGTGGAAAATCCCTAGTTTTATCAACTTCCTCCAATCAACTCATACCATTAGTATTGTTTGAATACATTGTGATCTTATATCAGTGTGTCTACTGAACTGCCAATTTAAAATTCCAGTATTATTAACGACATTTACTCCTTTTTACAGCACATTAAATAAATAACTTGATTATAATAATGTTCGTAATTAACATTGTC
The DNA here is from genome assembly GCA_034696005.1 of Glomeris marginata. Taxonomy (NCBI): domain Eukaryota; kingdom Metazoa; phylum Arthropoda; class Diplopoda; order Glomerida; family Glomeridae; genus Glomeris; species Glomeris marginata. Next base: position 4,267 of record JAQFZQ010002326.1, on the reverse strand, counting down.
ATGTTGTAATCATAAAGAGACAGATGATTACATAACAAAACACTACATTGTATTAATCCTGCATGCAAACTGCTGATAGTGAAGTAACCGTTTTAAAAATTTAAATAGGAATTAAAAGTAATATCATTTGAATGTAAAATAAGAAAATTCAAAGTGTCTTACTAAACATTATGCATTTTCCAGCATTTCATGTACTGTAACAAAAAACCTGGCATATAATCCCAAATTTCCAGTTCAGTAGACAACCCCCCTCCCCTATTGAAAGCGACCACAAGCAAAACCATGTTGTGGGAATGGAAATAGTGGAGCCACAATGATTTTGGGGTAGAATAAAGTGGGAACAACTATGATTTTGTTCCAGAGATGCTATGCAGTGTATTTCAGTATACCACCAATGCTGTGGTATGCCGAACCGTAAACAAGTACTGTCCTTTCAAAGAAAGATTGAGCCGGGACGATGCCAAGAACAGTTTTGAAGGGGTGCAAGGTTGCAGTGTGTGGCCGTCATTGCGCGTCATTACTTGCAACCGTGCACCCCTTCAAACCTGGTTCTTGGCACCGTCCCGGCTCAATCTTTCTTTGAAAGGACAGTACTAGAAGCAACCGAAAAGCATTTCTTTAACTGTGGAATAATATATCTACGAAAAAGCATAAAGAAGTTATACTATACAGGGCGATTCACATCAGAGGAAACCATGGAAATGCGTTGCATAATGAGAAATAAATCAAAAACGGCTGTATGGACTAGAATAATGTATTACTGTTTTTGTAATTCCTAAACTGTGAGGGCTAAACATTATTCATAACCCCGCTGAGCTTGACAAACGTCGTCAATACAGCAGTTTTTGATTTATTTCTCATTACGCACCGCATTTCCATTGTTTCCTCTGATCAGAATCCCCCTGTAAAATTGCCTTATATTGCATGTCAACAAATGGAACATGTATTGGACCACTATTTCAATTCCCACAATGTAGTATTTTCAACAGCATTTTCCAATAGGGCCTGCACGTGGTGGTCATCTTCAAAATGGTATAATTCCCATCCCCTTCTGCCACCCATCCATCAATGAATGCGGAGGTAATTATTGCACAGCCCCTACAATTCTGAAACGAAATGCGATTTATATGTATGTATACCAGGGATGTCGCCCTTCAAGCGAAAAGCTTGAGCACGATTGTTGTAAGCTGATGGTTTGGATGGTGCCAAGAGGATGGCCTGGGTAAACAGGTCGATGGCCTGGGACAAGTGTCCACTTTCGGCCAATCGCACTCCTTCACGCTCCAAAAGCGAAACTTGCAAATCGCAATCTTCCTCCTCCTCCTCTTCTCCTGAATTACCAATATAATTCCCCAAGATATTATTAATTGATCCGTTCCAAAATCAATATTACATTCTCCTATATCCCACATACCTCTAGCCCCGTTTCCAATATCATTTTCGCAATCACTTTCCCCGAAAGGAGAAAGCTGGTTGAAGACGCAGTTCAATATTTTGCGATCGTTCTCAGTGGCCATCTTACTTCCTTTTGACCACAGGGTTTTTGTACTTTGAACCTCCTTTGAGCCTTTAAACTTGGCACCACTACCACTATGACACATTGAACCACTTGCACAATATACTTTAAACTTGTTCATATCTAACAACACCAGAGCCACCAACGGCTGTTCTCGAAAGCAGGGCCAATTAAATGTAAAAACTCTTCTCGGATTTCGACCAAGGAAATTCTTTCCTTGGTTTTATGAATGAAAATTGCAATATTATCCTCTTTCAAATAGATTTTTATCTTTCTAGTAGTTGAAGTCCAGTTGCCATAGCATTCTGACATAAATTCTCACGAGTATAATTTAACAACATATTGGAGTTAGTTCTAAGAGACTTCTATATTGTCTATAAATGGGCACATTATTTTATTCATGACCAAAACCCTTTCCTAAAAGTTTTCTATAATTCAAAGTTTTTAACCGAAATTGTAAATATTTGAAACATGCTTTTCTGTCCCCACAGGGAAAAACCATTTTTGCAGCAGGAAAACTTGTTGATAAAACTTTAGAAATTGGATGATACCGATTAATATTTGAAAATAAAAATTGCAAGTTCAGGGAATATAAACTGAATTACAAATCATTGCATGATTTATATTGCACACATTTAATCCATTTTTAAGCACAACTTCCTTACAGAAAATTTTTGATAACTCAAAAGTTTGTCCCATTTCCCTTGTACTTTCAGTTATACAGGTTCTTCGACTGTACCAATATTCTAAAAATTGTGAGTTTGCTCAACAATAAAAAAGACGATCTGATTCAAACAGTGCCCTCTACTGGTGAGGGGATTAAACAGACGCAAGGGCATGAATTCGCCACTCAACGTTCAGTCGATCAGTTTGAGGATATCAAAACGAGGGGATAGTTTCATTTCTTGCGAGAGGAGAGTACTGGGATGCGTTTTCCTGTTGGGGGTTGGGGGTTGAGTAGGATGAAGATTGGTGGGAGGAGTTTATTCAGTGGGTTTTTAGGAGTTTGGGCCGAGCAACTGCGCCCACCAGATATACGGCTCGGATTAGTAGACGTCCAAATCGATCCCACATCCAATTGGTTCGTCTTTTGGCCAGGCTCTCATGTGGCACTGTCCAACTTTCGTCATTAGATAACGCTAATACCACACCATCTCTTCCTTTTTTCCACACCACACACAAAAGTCCTGTTTTCTTTTTGAAATTCGCGCCATTTGACGTCATACGCAAGCGCCGCAGTCGTTACGCATTTTCCCAACATACTATTCCATAATTCTTGATCAACATGTCATTACTTATTTACCCCGAGTAACATCTGGTATGCTCTTAGTCTGAAAAATAGTATAGCAACTTTTGCTTGTCTCAGGATAAGTGTGTTCTTTACGCTCCAACTCTTGTCGGAGCTCCGCAGGTGCGAACATCTGCGGATGTGATCTGCGTAGACCACGCGCTTAATATGCCTGAGACAAACTATCAAAAGCAAACTGACACGTATACTACGTCCCAATCCAAGATTGCAGTTGGGGGAGTTAAGCAGAGGCAGACATAACACGTGTTGACAGCGTAAGTCAATGGCACGCGAGGGATGCGGGCAACCGACCATAAAACAGGAATGCAAGAGCAATCTTTTCTGGGAACTATTTCTTTATGTGGATGATCATCGCTGCCAAGAGGTTGTGCATTTTTGGAGTGGGACACAGTATGAACTTTACATTTTAACCGACATTATAGTGAGAGCTGGAACATTCATGACTTTCCTACTCCTTAAAGGGGGAGATCATGAATGTCCACCGTAGCTACGGTTATTAAGCTGGCCAGTTCTCCTAAACTATGGGAATAGTTCCATTGTGCTTTTGATTTGATACAAAATGGGCCTGTTGAAAAAAAATAAGCAAGTACTACAGCGATTGTACGCATTAGTATACAAGAAATCTATACCAACAGATGAATGTAAAAGTTTGAGCATGTTCTTCAAAAATTTTCATATGCAATCAGTACAAGAGAAAAATATACTCCCACCCAGCTCCCACCGCCGAGTATTCAGACTTTTCTTCAACAAAAGGGACCTTTCCTGCAACTTCAATCATTTAATTGCCATTGTTCAATAATTGTGGAGTCATGTCCCCCTCTCCGGCCCCTTTTGTTGCAGGATGGACTTGCCCACTGGCCCATTACTGAACAATGACAATTAAAGGATTAAAGTTATCCAAAGTGTCCCTTTTGTTAAAGAAAAGTCCGAATATTCAGCTGTGGGAGTATATAACTAGCACTGCACAAGATAGAAAACGTTTTATTCTTTACAGGTCTGAATGTTAAGCCCCGCCCACAGATCACATAGTTTTCTGCTGCTCTAGGACCTCATATCTATGAGTTAAGGAATTTGTTTGTCTGCACTGCATTGCACACATTGCATTGCAAGTGCAGTTTAAAACTTGCACTTTTCAATGCAGCTTGGGTTTGTGTGCACGACTTGTACTGTAATCTCTACCATAAACGTGCCCCGAGTGTCTAGTATACTAAATGCACTATCATGGTGGCTTCTTTAGAAAAGTTTTCGCATCCCAGGGTGGCAAATGGGTCTTGTATTCACATTGCTCTCCTGCAGATGTAATATACATAGCCCAATGATGAACCTACGGTGACGCTCTAAATGCCCCAACCGGGCCGCTATGACGTACAGTAGTGCCACAGAGAGAAGCAATTCCAAGGGCGGCGTTAATGGGGCTGAAGGGCAAGGACTCGGCTACTAAA
>JAQFZQ010002325.1:0-14454 GCA_034696005.1 Glomeris marginata | reverse complement strand
ACGCGGTATCGAAATACCGGTACAGTGACTGCGCCACCTGGTTTGCAAAAATTGTACTTATCATCGAACCAGGGAGTACAGGGTCCTGACCTAAGTATACTGTGTCCTTGCGTAAACGTTGACAGGTTGTATACCTCTGAATACCGAATTTTCGTTTCTTCATTGCCTCGGCAAACGGAAAGTACTCAACAAATAAAATTGAATAATTAAGGGTAGGCTAATAAAAATATGACGAATTTTAGTGACTACATTTCAGGGTATGTTCCAAAACCGTGTCAGTTAACCTTTAAGTTCTTGTTGGTTTCAGTTTTGATTAAGTTTTGGCAATCACAAGTAAGAAATGTATATATATAATTTCATTTTGCATCCGCATTCATCTCATGTACATTATTAAACATTGTGCTTTACATAGATTTTCCTTGCTCTATTAGCCAAAATAAACGAATTTATCTAATGGATTTATAATTTTGTCCAGCACAGTATTGATACTGAATTAAGTCCCAATACAGGTCATTTTTATGCACCATTTGATTTAATTGGAAACAAAGTAACCTGTTTTTGTGGGTCACATTAACTATTATGAAATGAGACAATGGACTAGAATGTTATTTAATTTCCCTATTGGTACTACATGGTGTCCTGCAATTTGCCATTTAAATGACATGTTGGAAGTTGTCGGAATAAAAAACTTTCTGCACCTGTTGCAAAATTATTGGCATTGCAGCAAACTTTCTACTTACCATCTATAAATTTCAAGAATTGTTTTGTTCTTGCAATGTTATTAACCTACCATGTAAAAAAATATTCATGCACCATCTGCAGCAAAATAGCTAAGATTTTACACCTGAATACACAGTGCAAATTACCACCATGGCTTGTCTCTCATTAAACATCTGTTGGCATGTCATTAGGAGCAAAAAACCTACAGTGTGCAAATCGCTGAAAATGTGCGAAAACAACGGCACGTGCTTCCTACAATTCACATTTTAATTATGCATTCTTCTGAACACACCCTTGAACACATGTCCAAATGGGAGTTTGCACCAAACAAGCAAATCAGAATCACGATGTCTGTTCGCATAATATTTTGGAGCACAAATTAATTTCATTTCCATAACACCTCTGTGTGGGGTCATATGAGGCTGTTGGAAAATGTGTCCTAAAATCTCCCACTCTGGGTCTGACCCTGCAATTTCATCTCTCCACACCACCAATTATCCCGCGGAAATTTTAATAAAATATTACCTATTGTGAGTGCAAGAATGTCTTAATGTTTCCTAGGAGTGCCATCATAGATTTCTGACATGAATTATAACTTTCTCGCTGAAAATCCACATACAAAGCCAATTCAGGAAAAGGTAAGTCTTTGCGTAGAAAGACATTTAATATGCAAGGAAAGGTTAGGTTTTTTTATTTCACATTTTAAAGGGTAACATGTAGGCCAATTTAGTGTAATAATAATTCCCAATCTAACAATGGTCAATTTTTTTAACGAACCCTTGTACATGGAGCTTCCTTATATAGTAACCATGCAGAGGATATGCTTGTAATAACATGCAACACGATAAAAAATGTGGCAATATTAATGTATAGATACTGGTTCCCGTATTATTCTTATAAACATTTACAGTATAAATATATCACAATTTTAAGAAGGTCTAATGGAGAAAGCAAGGATACAAATTTAAAACTTTTGCAGGGCCACTTTTGTAATCAACTCCATGTATTTATTATATACTAAAATGTCTGGTTTGGAGGAGTCGACCGTAGCGTAAAAACATAAATCAGTAGATATGCAATCAGCCACATATTAAATTGAAAAGCTTTAATTGTGATTACTTCTGCAGCAGAAAATTAACAGATTGATTGCAACGTGGCACATATTGTACATTATATTAAAGCTTTTAGGTACATACGTACGTACACTGCATCAACACTATAATTTCCATCGTCATTACCCGGGAAGTTGGAGTGACTACCTTGCACATTTCAGTAATAAATTGCCCCGAAGGTTCGATATCAATTTGCGAGTTGCATGTATTTCAGGTTGGATATTACAGTGTATGTTAAAAGCTGGCAAAATCAGAGGGGAAAATGGATGGTGGCAAATCGATATTTTGTTGGGTGACCACGCCCGTCACAAGAGAATAAAACGAGCCAGTGTCTGCCATTCACTCTCATCATATCTAGCAAAGATTGAGCATCATTTTCCTATTCTCAGAGGCCATTTACTTTAGGGAGGAAACGTGGAGCAAAACGCCGGAAGCCATCATGAATTTTTCCATGCCGCATGGTTGCTCATTAGCTGCGAGTTTCACCGTCACTACATTTCAACATCCCATTTCCAGAGTGACATATTTGAAATACTTCCCATCATAATCAACGTACATCGACAAAAGTTTATGTAAATTCAAACATTAGGCACAAAGTAACCTATTTACTGAAATAAGCTGTGGCATGCATTCGTTTGAAAAAGGGAGGGAAAGAAACAGCCAACGTCACTAGAGTACAGATAAGCAAAGCAAGGTTGCTCATAACGACGCTTCATGCAACGGCGTTACAGCAATCTCCTAAAGTTGTTACTCGAAAGTAGGCCTACTACCCACGTGCAGCATTCAAAAACGAACAAAGCATTTAGTAGCCTATACGAAAATGAAAGAGGTACTGCTCATAATGTAAATGTGAAACTGAATATATTACTTGCAATTGCTGGACAGTGCAAGATGAAAGTTTGCCATTACATGATATTCAAACTGCATCCTCACGAGGCAATTTAAAACATGCTACCGTATTACGTGTTGGGGTTTTCTCAGTACTGCCATTTTAAAATGTTGTAGGCCTAACTGTCAATTATTGCACTAATAAAAGTACAATCACATTCATTCCTAATTTCTTGAAAATTATAAATTTTATTCATTGAGCCGTTTCACAGATATTCCGAGAAATTAGCGCTTAAAGGTGAAATGACAGTATACATTTCATCCAACGGATTTGGACCGTATCGTTCAAGAATAATTAACAGATTCATTGTTATAAGGACATTACAATTCTTAATTTCATACATTAAGCCATTTCCAAGGTATTCTAAAAATTACCACTATGCAGTTAATTTCTATGTTTTTTGAATATTAGCACTTCCAGAAATCATCCAAATCTTCAGCAATAAATTAAACATAGTTAATTGATTAATAGAAATTGCCAACATTTATCAGACAAGGTTTCACGGAAAAGGTGCTCATCTTCGCACATTATCTCGGATGTTGATACCGCAGTCCTTTCGCGGATTTTCAAACAAGTAATTGTTGGAAACTTTGCTGATTCATAATTTATATATAGTGGCAAGATTACATAACTATTGATAATATATAGGTACTGAATTCAGCTATGTGTATACACTCATATTGCAGCTTTATGAATTTTGCATGCTTAAACACCGTTCCGAGTAGGCCTATGTTGTAAAACAGTGAATTTTATTTAAAAAACGAAAGGCAATTTTCCTAGATAATTAATTGTGTATGTAACCTTCTTGCACTCTGCTGTTTCACAACATGGACGTGTGATGGCCGAATAAGAATACTGTCTACACACAACAAGCATGTCGGCACGCGGCACGCGGCAATTAGGAATATTGTTAAAAAAGGGCACAAAATTTTGTAATTATCAACACGGATGACCCTCATCTCCTTTCATTCTTCCACCATGACGTTGCTCATGTCATGTGTGGGATTCCCCTCAAACACCACAACCTCCCAGCAAATTTGCTTCGCACACTTCTGCGTACAACAACTTTAATACACAGACCTAATTCTGATCCTAAACAAGAAGGAAATGCACGTTATAATATTCAATAATAGTAAAGATAACATCATAAACATATATACTGTGTCTCCACTCAAGATTGCACTACCTGCTTTCATCGATAACCATGCATATCAAGGAAACGGTTCCCGGAACGATTTGGGAACGGTTGAAGTTGAACATGCCGCGTGGCTATAGTTGGCTGCTGACCCCACCCATCATGATTTCATTGTTAAATCGTTTTGGACATTCAGCATAGATCACTGATCAGTGCAATCTTGAATATTGCTGCAGTATAGACAACACTGATCTTCCTCCCAGTTCCTTAGATAGCGCAGCGACAGATGTCGCGAAGGCATGTTCCGTGAACCTGATGCCTGCTGATATAGATGTTGGATGTTTTTAGGGATGGTTATGTGGATACATGACGTCATCAGTTAGTTAACCAATCTGTGCAAAATTTAAATCGAAGTCATTTTTATGATTTTATGCCTGTCAGATCAACGCGGCAACTTGGCGACAGATAGCGAAAGATGTTGTATATGCAACATCATAACCACGTCTTTTAGACATTGTTGTGCTATCTGGGGAGGTTGAGCCTGCATTGAATGTTATTAATGGGTGTTCTCATCACGTAATTGCGACAAGATGGCCGCCATCTCTAATGACATCCTGCCCCGAAAAACCGTGAACATCAGCCAAATCCAAAATCGATAACACCTTTTGCCTTCACGGTGTGGATACACTGAAATGTAACCTATTCCGTTTCCCAACAAATTCAGTTTTCATGAAACCTATCCTGCATTGAGTGTATATCATAGCCTATAGCATAATTTCACCAAAAACAATTCTGTTGAGTACACTGTATATCCAAATAGGCATGCAACAAGGCTTCCGTGATGTGACATAAAAATTTCGCATTTAATTATACATTATGTCCAGCCAGATATATTTTCCCAAAATTGTAAATTAATAATCTTGTTTGCCCTATATAAATTTAAATGGAAATTTGACAAGTACACCTGTCTGCCCTGGAATTGCAACTTTTTTCAAAATTCGTATATATAGTATAATACCCTACAATATAATAAATATTAAAACTGAATGCATGATTTACAAGAATATGCATATATGTAATTATTATTATAATACAAATCCAAATGCATTACATTAATTAGTAACATGAAGTTTATGTGTTAACTATGTAAAAGTAATTTGTTATTTGTAAATGTAAGAACATTTTTAAAGTAATACTAATTTCTATAAGCAAGTTTTATATAATGACGAGAAAATAAAAAATGAAATTAACGTATTGTAAATTGCAAAAATATAACATGAAAAAATACAGAAATAATTAAATGGACTTTTTATTCTCGTAGCTTCTCTAATAAACACCTAGAGGGCGCCTACCGAATTAGTTATATAAAAGTTATATCATTAACAACAGAGCATTTGAAATAATTTGGGAAAAATTACTTCATTGGTGATATTTCATGTATTTTATCAGCAAAATGTAATTCAATATCACTATAAATATATATATTTCCGCATTTTATTGACAGCGTATCAGGTGTTTCCTGCACAAAAAATACAGTATATTGCAAGTAATACTGTGGAATCAAACATGTTTTATGACAAGTTGAGTTGGCCCGGAGATTAAAATCCACACAAAGTGCGAGCAAACAGTTCTGACATTGTGAATTCCTTACCAACGAATGTGCACAGTGATAAAGAAAAATGCAATAAGAAATATATCGCACACTTGACCTTGAAAACGCAAATTTAGTATTATTCCATATTATAGTTTAATACCTAATATGTATTCATTAATCAATACTATATTTCAGTAAAGGTCTAATAATGTCCAAATTCAAATTATCCAATCAATTCTAATTTATTATAATGCTATAGTGTACCATAACTATTAAATATTTATAAACAGTTTTTAAATTTGGAACAGTAGCCTACTTGTAATTGGAAATTATTTTATGAATAGATCCAATATTATAAACACTGCATCACATTAAACCTACTTCGCCAGTAGGCCTATATTTTTCATTTCCCTATTATGATTATTAAAAAACCTTGATTTTTTTATTGTTAATTTATTTACATGATAAGATATGTATAATATACTATTTTACATTATAAATGAAGAATCAGAAATCTATATGCACATTATTTGAGAACTGAAGCAAAATATAGAAAGAAACCCATGAAAACTATAAATCCAAAAACCTTTAAAATATAACTAAAATTAATACTGTTTCGCTTAAATGCGAATAGAAAATGTAGAAATAACAAAATCTGTGTAATTAATTCTATAATTGTTTGCTAATCCCTAAATTGTATAATTATCACTAAGAACTGCTAATTGGCAATTTCCAGCTCATTAGCATTGAAAGAGTTTAAAAAAAAGATAAAGTATTTTTGTTACACATTTCTATTAAAATTATCAACAAATTATATCTACTACTACTAGTTATAAGTATACATTTAAGTATATACAAAAAGTTTCACAAAAATATATGTATACTACCTATAGATAAACCGAGATTTACTTTCATTGGAATTATTACAAATATAGCCTATACAAATGAAATTTAAAAATATAAGATAAATATTATATATACCATACCTATATAAATGATCACGTGATGTCATATCACTTCGATAACACCAGGTAAATAATACAAAGTACAAAATTACTTCACAGACACCATGGCGCAGTAATGCGAAGAAAGAAAAAATAATAATAACCCACTCCTTTAAAAAAAAACGGCGGCCATCTTGGTTTTTTTGGTTAAGCAGAAAGACAATCATAACTCTGAACCATCAATTAAATCCTGATAAGGTATGGACAACCGGTAAGGTCGACAGATGACCAACAGTGTGCATCTTTCCCTGCGCATGGCTATCAATGGAAAAAGCGAAGCCCCGCCCCTCGGGTCGCGCGCCATTGGTGGAGGGTTTGGCACACGTTTGCACATAAACGTATAAACGCAGGTGAGTGAAGCATTTGTGCTCATTCGGAGCTCAGCTCTGGTACAATGCAGGTGTGCGGAGTGTAGATGCAGAACTGGAGCGAGGACAACAACAAATTTCCATACTGCCACAGCAGGCGCTCCATACAAACGGAACCAAAAAGTGCCTCCTGTTACAATCACCACCGGTCCCCATGTCACAGGAACTATACTACGTCACTTTGTGCCAGTGTCGACCCAAAATAAGACTTCAACATTGAGTTCCAACACATAGGATTGTTACTAATGTCGGCTGGAAGGGCCATATTAACAGCCCTACCTGAGAACGCTCACTTCCTAAATTGCCCGCCAGGTGTCCAAAGAATGACGTCGGAAATTTCTGATTTCCAAGATGTAAGTGTCTTGTATTTTATTTTTCCCTTAATATAACTAAAAGATGAAAACCCGAATCTGACAAAACATGCACAACTTTTGACATAGGGGTACCCCGAATTTATGGTTCCCCATGGTCCCATTCGACGCAGCTTCAAATTCTACATACCGTAAATTTTCTTACTGAAGCCCGGGCTTCTATTCAAAACAAACCGGTTTGCTTACATTGGGAACCGGTTTTTAATCATTGACCGGGCTTTAATTGGACCCCGGCTTATGTTAGAAAATTTACGGTAAACTACATCCAGAAAACACGTTCCAAAACCAGTTCGAAACGCTAAAAACCGTTCGAAACATGAAAATTATATTACAAACACATTTCTTATATAGTTACCTATATATTAATGATTAGAATATTTGGAAAAAGTATGTTACATGTAAAGCATTTAAGCCTATTATATAGGGTATTTAGGTTTATGGACTTATTCACATCTGGGTTCTATGTCTAATGCAGTATTTAAACACGAGGGTTATATAGCAATGTTAAGGTCTTATAATGCAGGGTGACACATAAATAACAGAACACTTGAAAAAGGAAATTGCAATTTAGGGCCTTTCTGCGAGTTAAAATTAAGAAAATGTGTATAAGCTATAAAATAGTAATGGCAGTTGGAGCTATATAGTATATAATATAGTTATAGTTGTAGTTGTAACATGCAACAACAACATGCAGTTAACATATGTAACAGCTAAATTACAGGGTGATTCAAAATAATTGAGTTTCAAATACATATTTATTATTCTCGGTATATAAGTTACTATATAGTATAGTAACTACAGGTTTCCCATATTAACATAATAATATAGTATATATATAGACCTACAACCATGCACTACCATACTACCATACAGTGAAATCTGTTTATAAGAAACTCGAAGGGATCACATATTTTGGTTATATTATAGTAACCGAAGATTCTTACATCCGCACTTCGATAAAAGAAACTTTTTTGAAATGGTTCACTATAACAGGATTGCTGGTTAAACACTGCACCATAATGTAATGAACAAAGATATCCAATTGTTATTTTATTTCATAATAATCAGTGGGCAACTCCCCTAACATTGGAATGCTGTTTATTTCCCAAAGGTCCATAACTTTCTATAATACATGTATAGCAGGATATTATTTCAGTTGACCCCGAGATTGTTCACTATAACAGGAGCAGTATGACACAAATTTGTTTCAAAATAAGAGTATTATATCCGGAGTTTCTTACATCCAGAGTGCTTATAAACGGAGTTTTTAACAGTAAAACCCCTTGCCCTGCCAGAACCGAGAAAATTGTTCATTATATCAGGATGGTTCTTTTAACCGGAGTTCTTATAAACGGATAATATATTTAATGCAAAATGTTTAAGTCTAAAATGTGCATATATTTGTTATTCAAAAAGCAGTTACAAATTTAATACTATATATTATTTATTATATATGATACATGGATGCATTTGGAAAATGACATTTACAATAAAACTGTAAAATTGAAATATATAGGGTGGAAAAAGTGCCAAGGCTTATATGAACCAATAATTATCGGTGTCACTTGATACATTTATACATGGATGTATGTGAAGAGTACAACTTCATCACGCAGCACTATAAATTTCGAAACCTCATATATAGTAAATATTTTTTTCCAAAGGGGAAATTGTCATCTGTTTGTTTTATATACTGCTCACCATTGCTGCAAGTTGGCATTGAAGTGACACTTCCAATAGGCCTACGTAGTTATGCCTAACAGTGTATCATGTATTTGTTCAACTAACAGCTGTTTCATTCATATAGTTCACCCACTAGGCCAGTATATATTTCGCATTTAATTACAGAAGTAGTAATTTTTTCCGTGATGTGCAATTGTGTTAAAAATAATGGTGACCGAATTTCGAAATTTAATATCAAACACATAAGGCCTATATAGCTACTCAATAAATTTCAGAAATAAAATCATTTAAATGCACAAAATTAAATATGTTATATCCTCTCAATTAATTTACAATTATGTGATCAAATTCCGTTCATGCAATATGACAGTGATATATGTATTCATTACAAATTAAATAAATATATGTACATAATGAATGAATGAATGCCTCCTGCAGTTAAATTTAATATTTAATATATTATTAGAATTTCCAATAATGATAAGCCTAACAGACAAATTACATGTCCAATACCAAGCTTTTAGTTCCAAAAGTGTAAAGTCATTTTTCAACATATTATAAATTTATATTATAAATGTGTATGTAATTATAGTCATTGTATATATATTGTATACTATAATTGGTGAAATAAGCTATTTATTTTATATACTGCATGAAGGTCAAGTCAAAAATCCTGTAGAGTTAGTGGAATCCGTGCAGTTAAAAATAAGAATTTAAAACCTTGAACATTGATATTTACTATATACTTAATGAAATATTCTCAGAATTTAGATACTATATTAAATTAAATTGCAATTCCAACGCTAAAAAGGTATTTGCACAAAATTCCTGTATGGGAATGGTTTATTTTGTGATGTTTTTGCTTTTCAAAATTTAAAATTATAATATATATAATCATATAGGAAACAAATAAAATGCTTTGATATATATAGTTTACATATATACCCATCAAAAGTGAAAGGCTATAAAATATTACTAAAAATAAGCTGATTGCATTTATTATGGATATTAATTTGCAAAATAATACATGAAACATGCAAACTAAAGTTGCGAGTGCTAAAACCAATTATTTGTATATGTACAGATGAATAAATTGAATCAAATTGCAAACATATGTTGATTACTTCCTGACATTTACATGTTTGATTAATTAGTTTGTTATGAATGTTGCAACTCTAAAATTTATATCCGATTATCATTTTTTAAAATAATATAATATATAGCATTTTAAATTTTTGTAATATGTATATTAATGTACAATGTAATCAAAAATCTTCTGTGAAATCCTAAACAATTTTCCCTTAATATTGAATTTAATTTGTTAATCAAATGAAAATATTCTTGTAATGGACTAAATAGGAAATATTCATTTGTTTTATAAATATTTTTAAACAATTTGTATAAATCAACTGCACAGTAAATTTAAAGTGAAGCAACAAAAAATAAGTGGAAAATAAACTGAAAATGCAGCATTCCACCACTGGTGGCGCTGCATGAAAACAAGCATTGTCCCTTTTGAAATACATGGCTGTTATAAAGTTATGCTGATACAATGGCTACTATGTGACCTTTTGGTGATTTGGTGACCTTTTTTGTCATAAAACTCGAAAGCAAAACAAATTTGTATTCTGAATTTTAATCTGGTTTTTGTGACACACACACACATAACCTTATATTCAAAGGGGTAAAGCTTGTCTCCCACTGTTTTTTTCACATGGCATTGTTTATATAATAATAAAAAATTGTTATATTGCTATTACTTTGTGTGTAAATCAAACTAACTTATTTACATTTTATGCATATATGCATTAGCTCAACTATATTTAATTAAAATAATATAATCTTCAAACATTTAAATTCACCATAAATTCACTGTGCAATTATTTTTTTTAAATATATAGAATTTATAAATTCAAAATAAATTATTACAAATGCATACAATTAATTAATTATATTTTACAATAATTAAAATTAAACTAAAAACCACTTCATAATAAATATTATACAAGTGTAATTGAATTCATGTATGAATAAAATGTAGGACATGTTTATGTAGGCCTAAATGCATCTTCTATAGCGTTTTGAATCATGAACACAAATACGGTATTTCACAGAATTACAGAATTAATTAATATACCATATTAAAAACATTCGTGTTTGTTAATTATTTACATTAAATTGCTTGTTGTATTTCCAAAAGGTAGTATTTGCTATTACACATCAAAATACAAGTGCGCCATCTAGCGGTAATTGTCACTACCAAATGTAATGTTGTTTATCTTCGCCATTAGTTTTGTGGTTTAATAACTTTTGCACTATTCATATTAGTACATATGATTTAAAATAAAGTATAGGACTTTATGGATCAGGATATGTAAATATTAAATGAGTTATAGCGTGATTTCATGTAGGGTAGGGTACGTTGCATAATTATTAGGTCGCATTGAAACTGTAAAGTTATAGGTTGCTGCAATTTGTATATGGTATACATAGAAATTTAGGCCACCGAGAAATGAAATATACATTTATATAATGCAAGGTGAACCACATTTAAAAGGTGTGTTAGGACGAAATTTCGGATCCATCGAGGACATGCAACATCTTTCCATCTCTCAATTATTACTATAGCTAGATCACTGAATTTGGAACATGTAACTAGGTTGGCATCTTTATATATTCTTGCCTACAAAATATTATTATCTACCAATTTAATCATCCATGCTTAAAAACTGATATTTTAAAAGTGGTTAATTTCGCGGTCGCTTTGCTTTCGCGCGATATTCGCGCAACAACAATTTTCTGCGAACACTTATGCACCGCAAAATTTTCATACAGCTATGGTTTAGTACGGTAGAACCTCTTTAAACTAATAACCTTGGGACCATATGTTTGTATTAGTTTAGAGAGGTTATTCGTTTAGAGAGGAAAGTTATAAAGGTGAGGCCCGTGTTCGGATGTTTGTATTAGTTTAGAGAGGATATTAGTTTACAGGGTATTTGTTTAGGGAGGTTTACTGTAGTATACTATACGTATATACTGTAGTAATAGTACTGCCATACCGCGAAAATAAAGTCACCGCTAAAGGTCTAAAATTAGTTTACCGCGAAAATTTAGCCGCGCGAAATCAAAGCCGTTTAAAGTATTTCTACATATTGATGTTCCCATGTTAATAATAAAACAAGCTGCATGGTGGTGGTAAAGTCGAAACCGTTTAGTGTCACCTCGGTTAGTGTCACCACCTGGATACAGTCATCGTACATTGCTGGTCCCGGCAAGAGTGTAGGACTCCGCGCGTTAAATGGTTCGGTTACAATCATTTCTGATTTAAGAAACTTCTGATACAGGAAACAGATCTTGGCCAGAAATTTGGTTTCAGCACCTGATATAGTCAACAATTCCATAATTTTTGTGGCTATGTCACAGCCTTACATGAAATACGAGCGAAGTTATTCCCAGGTTCCGATACGGTCAATAACTTTTACGCAAAGTTTCTTGTAGCAGAAGTGCCCTTACAAGAAACTTCGGTTACAGTCAACCAATATCGGTGGTCCCTTCGAGTTGACTATAAACGGTTTCGACTGTATAATGAAAGGGGCGGTTCAAAATTTATGTAAATTTTTCGCATTTTATTTCCCACAAAGGGAAAAAACTTCAGCATAAACTTTACTTAACTTTTCAAAAACAAATTTTTGAGATTGATAACTGGGAAACCGGTAGTCTGTGTGTGGTGCTAAGAAGTTTCGGAAGTAGTTTGAGATAAATTAAGAAGTCATCGCTTAGAAGAAGAGAAGTTGGTGATTGCGGTTTATAGTTATAGTTCCGTGAGTCTGTGCAAAAGTTTGGCTGGATTTTTTTTTCTTGTAAGAAGAAAAGAAAGCAAACAAAAAAGTACAAGGTAAAAAAGTTGAGTGCTCCCAAGCGTGACTGACGTACCAGTTTTTGCCAACATAAGAATATAGCTTCATTTTTCAAAGGCTAATATACAGGGTATGCCAACATGAAGGACACAGACAGACCTCGTAATTATCCATTACCCAGAGCTACGGTTTTAGAAAAGAAAAATAAGTCGGTTTTTCACTTGGTGAACATTGTATGTATCAAGGAACAGAGTATAGAAGAAAGTTACGTGTACATTCAAGACGTGATGACAATAATTTATTTCAAAGGAGGGGATCAAATAAATGCAGGGGCTGGATAAATAGAAACAGCACACAGTCATTGGGAAAGTACAGGGGAAGACATGGAGATTTATGAAGAGTAACTTTATTAAGTAGATCTGTTCAAATAATAGTTTAAACATGGGTCCTGAAATTCCATTAAAGGTGAACTGACAATGTTTTGCAACACACCCTGAAAAAGCTAGCATTTGATTGCCACTAATTTAGGAACATTGTCTGAAAATTTGAGGCCATTTGAAGCATAATTCCATAACTGGACACGGTGACGCCAGCGCGGTGACACCGTCCTTCCATGACGCCCTCTTTAACTACTCGTAACTTTTTTTAAACACTTTGTAAAAAATATTTGTTTGCGCCAATCGTTTTATTGGCATCAATTCTATAGAATTACACACTTTCCAGGGTATGTTACAAAACCTTGTCAGTTCACCTTTAAAACGGTGTATTTGATTTATTTTGCAGGAATCTGCAGGAGAAGAAGGTGATGGAAGTTCATTTGGAAGTTGCAATGGTATAAATATCAAATATTATATATGTATATAGAAAAACAATTGTATAATCAGAATTTTATGTTGTGCAATATGTTTTAAAATGATAAAAACCAATAATAAAAAGAAAACAACAATCAAAAACACAATGATCTTTATTTTTCAGAACTGTTTACCAGCATTCTCATTATTAATTTGTCCAAAAAAGATGATAATCAATGATAGTATATGTATAGTACAATTTTGAAGGTTAATGTTTTCCAGGGAATTAACAATACCTTTCCTTTTTCCAAGGTTGGTGTTTACTATTATTTTTATCATTATTTTTGCTCAGATATAAGTATATTGTCTTGATATTGTCTATTATTTTATCTGTCCAACAATCTTATTAAATTCCCTTGAAGTGGAAAATTAATTTTGTTTTCAGACTAAACAACAACAAACACACACACACGTGATTGGAGAAACTTAACAACAAAATTATCCATATAAAATCCATTATTAATTTGTACTTTTGCTTTATTTTTAATAATCACAGAAGAAAATCCACGCAAAAGCAGTTTACATATGCTCTTTCCGATGACATCTATGAACCACAGTTCTGTTGGCGGTGTCAGTCCTGAAACGAAATTCACAAACCTTGGATCTGTTTCACCTAACAGTAACTATATTCACCATTTATACCTGTATTTACTAGTATATTTTCATATTTATTATTTACATTATGTCAGCAGATTGCACATCCGAGGAGCATCACATTCCGAAATGGCCCAATACACCGCTAACATTAAAGGTAGTATATTGATTTCTGTGTTATAAAATAATGTCTACTGTCTTTCATTAAAGGTGAACTGACAGGGTTTTGTAAGGTACCCTGATAATTGGTTTGTAAGTAGCTATTTGTGTCCCTTA
>JAQFZQ010002324.1:0-14456 GCA_034696005.1 Glomeris marginata | reverse complement strand
CGCAGCCGCGGTCGCAGCCGCTTCGCAAATCGCAGCCGCAACGCAACGGAATCGCCTATATGGAAACTAGGCTTTAGGAAAATCTGGTCATGATTGTTAGTGAATATTGTCTAAGTACCTGTTTGATATGGTCCGACATCGATACCACGAAGTTAATATTGGCTTGCAGCTAGTGGTCTATAATATCCTGGACAAAGTAGAACACTTGTGGATCCTCAAGTTTGTGGGCGAGTTTACTTCTGGTAACACTACCGGAGAGCAAAACATTCATGCAGACAGCTTTAGTTAGGTCATTATAATAGTCTTGCAAAAAAAAAATAATAATAATAATAATAATTCCCAATTTATGTTCATTGTTTGTACCAAAGTATGCACATATTTCCTGGGGAGAATAATGAACTACATACTATACTATTAATAAAAACACGAGAAATAAGGACTTTTTACATACCACACTGGTCCCCAAATAGCGAGAAAGAGCGAGATAAGGGATGCACAGTGTTTTTAGGCCCTAAGCCCCGCCTATATTCCCTATGCACACGATTTTTGCTCATGATCCACCCGTGATCCACCTACAGGATTTGTCACTATGGTGACAACTGACCAATGTCCATCCTGTATATGGGACCGAGTGCAAACAAAGAGGGGGTGTTAATTATGGGTAAAGGTTTCGTTTGATTTAAAAAATACTGTTTGGAATGGCAACCTTTCCCCACATAATCTCAGCCCGGCCAAGATCTAATCAAAATTTTCATGCAAGCGCTGGAGCGGCTGTTGGAACTTTTGGTATAAAAAAGGCCGTAAATACCAAGAATAAGTTTGCTGCTGGTTCTGTTGAATAACTCCGGGAAACACGATTTATATAACATACAGTAGGCTACTTCAAGAATTACAGTATAAACACAATGCATATGAGCACTCTTGATACCTATGAGGTAATTATTTCTATGATTATTTCTCGCAAAACATCGGTTTTTATTGTGTTTTCGTTGTTAATATGTATTATTTTGCAACTGCGTTTTATTGACTCGGAGCGTATTTCAGCACTTGCTCCCCTACTTCATCCGAAAACCTCGCAGATCCAGCGCTCACACTATAGTTTTTCATATTTGTTTAAACAATGAAGAAAACATTACAAAAGCGCAAAATGTGCTTCATTGTAATCAAGTTGCTTCCATAAAGTTAATTATTTGAATCCATTTGTTCCATAGTTTGTGCATAGACTATACTGCGTCCCAAGGTAGGGGTGAACTGCGTCCACCTGCAGCAGTGGATTAAAATTCGGGAAAATCCGGTTTTTCCATGCAATAAATTTTGCTGGGCAAACAGTCCCAACCAATCAGAACGTCGGATTTTACTCCACTGCTGCAGGTGGATGCAGTTTTGAAATAGACATTGAACCTTTCTCCCCTTTCGTTGTTATCAAAGAAACCTCCACTTCAAACATTGATTTTTGGATTGTTTTTATGGGGCAAGGACCTCAAAAAATGTTGCATTATTTCAAAAAATAGCACTCAATTTATATAAACATGATTTTTGCAATACATACAGTAGTACAATGTAACGCGAGTACATATTTGTTTATTATCATGAACACTGAAATCACATGAAGTTAATCGATTAAAGATGTTTTACATTTTATAATATCTGGCAACTCTTCTCCACATAATCTGAGCAGATCTTGTGCTTTTTTATTCCCTATGGCAACAGCTTTCCGAATCAAACAATCGTAAATGTGTTTACTGAATGCAATGTTATAAGGATGTGTCATGAAAGTGGCTATTTGTCTCCAGTTATAGTCATCAAGTTCGAAAGCATCAAATAATCTTGAAGGTAAAGCCCCAGCAGCTACGCATATATCTGTAGCTTTGTATATTAGCGAATGGGGATCTTTGAATTGCAATAACAAAATGTACATTGCAAGGGCAGCCAATGTATCATCGCCTGATAATGGAATGTTGAAGTTAGGAATTTCCTCTTGCCATGTAGTTGCAGTGAATGGGGTAGGTTGAAATTTTATTCCAATTGGTAACTTGGGTGCAATCTCTTCGAATTCAGGATAGGTGAAGACGTTCATGATGCTCAGATAGGTAGACAAGTTTTCAGCAGGGTCCTCTGAATGTGTGTTGGGACACCATCCGTCGGAAAGTTGGTTGAATCGCCAGAGCATGGCATTCAATGTGCGGTCAGCGTCCATTTGTCCGGTATTTGGATCCAGGTAGTAGTAAATTTTAACAATTCGCATTTCCTTGGTGTTGAGCAAATCCTTTTCCGCAGGTAGTTTGGGCCAGTTACCATCAATTTTCTGTGACACCTATATATGTTGAATATCAAAAGGCGATGTAAGAAAACAACATTATTTATCGATTATCCCCTTTATAAATTTCTTCAGGAAAAGTTTGGTCATGAATGCTCGTTATTATATGTGAACATAATTAAATGTGAATATAGCTAGTATACATAATAGATTTTTGAATTTGTAAGTACATAGGTACACCCACCTGTTGTTGGTTGTGGTCCGACATCGATATCTGGAAGGTAGTTCTTTTTGTGCAGTGGTCTGTAATATCCTGGTCAAAGTAGAACACTTGTGGATCCTCAAGTTTGTCGTAACACTATCGGAAAGCAAATGAAAACATTAATGCAGACAGTATTAATTGGATCATGACAGAGTATAGGTACCCCTCCAGTGTCAAATTTACGTTCAACTCTCCTTTGAATCATGCATGGAATGGAATGCAGTTTTAGAAAACATTGCTTGCTATTTCTGTTGTGTAAAATGTGCATGTGTGGTGTACATTGCAAAAATTAAAAGCCATTTTTTATAATGACTTTTATGTAATTAACATACATAAATAATTAAATCGAGAAGTTCATTTGAAAAGTAGCATATAAATTGCGCAATATACGCATATAATGTATTTCTCGGGAACTACAGATTAGTATTAGTGACTTATTATAGTAAATACATACCACCACGATGGCCCCCAATGGCGCAAAAGAAAGAAAGAGACACGGGGCTGCAAAGTGTTTTTAACCCCTAAGCCCCGCCCATGCCCTTTGCACACCATGTTGCACATGATCCCACTGCGGGAGTGGTCACCATTCTGACCAATGGGCTAATAAGCACCAGTCCGGAGCGAGTGCAAATTGAAGAGATAATGACCCAAATGCTGGACTCGTAATAGACCTTGACCTTTCTTCCCTTTCGCCGTCATCAAAGAAAGCTCGACTCCCTTGCAGAAATTTTCTTCTTTCGCAGTGCTGCACCAGTGCTGCAGGTGTGCCATTGTTTCACGTGCAGACCTGCAGCAGTTACCGAAAATTTCTGTAAGGGCTTCAAACATTTATTTTTGGATTGTTTTTATGGGAGATAAATTTGTGAAGTCCAGATTATTGCCCTACCATTATACCCTCCTTGGGGCAAGGACCTCAACAAAATGTTGCATTCTTTCTATAAAAAATAGCACTCAATTTATATAAATAATATAAATATGTTTTCGCAATAATGTATTTATTTGCCAAATGTATTAATCTGCAATATGTTTAATACAGAACATGTATAAAAACCGTATGACGTCACCATACCGATTTTATGAGGCACTGCACTTTTTGAATTTAAATAAGGTTTGTAATTACGTACAATAGTGGGAACTTTTTAGCCAATAGTTACACATCAATGTTTGATAATTATAAAAATAGTTTATTTGCAAGAATTCCATGCATTTTTTTAATTTTTCTGAACGTTTTACATAATTTTTGACACCGCGAAACTATTCACTATTGAATAATATGGTTTTGCAAGCCATCATTTTTGGCATTTTTTCTCCACATAATCTGAGCAGCTTTTCTGCTTTTTTATTTCCCATGGCAACTGCTTTCCCAATCAAACAATCGTAAATGTGTTTGCTAAATGGAATATTGAAATCGCACATCATGAATTTCAGTATTTGATGACAGTTTTCAGGACGAACATAACATGCCAATAATTTTGGATATAAAACACCAGCAGCTTCACATACCTCTCTAGCAGAGGAGACGAACAGATGCGGACAATATTGGGCATTATTATCAATAAAATTGTAAAATTCTAACATTAACGTATACATTGCAATGGCAGCCAATTCATCATCACTTGATAATGCAATATTAAACTCAGGAATGCTATCTTGCCATGTAATTTCAGTGAATGCAGTAGGTTGAAATCTTAGTCCAAGAAGGCTTGGTGATTTCGGCGCAATATATTCAAATTTAGGATAGCTGAAGACGTTCATGATGCTCAGATAGGCAGACAAGGTTACAGTAGGGTCCAGTGAAGATTTGCTGAACCGCCAGAACATGGCGCGCAATGTCCGGTTGGTGTCCATTTGTCCGGTGTTTGGATCCAGATAGTAGTAAATATTAACAATTCGCATTCTGTTGGTATTCATCAAATCCATCTCTGCTGGTAGTTTGGGCCAGTTACCATAAATCTTTTGTGACACCTATGTTTAATATCAAATGTTGATGCATTCAGGAAAATTTCGGTCATGAATGCTATAGTGATACATGGGAATATATTGTCTGAGAATTTCAGTTTCCACATTCATATAGTACCTGTTGTTTGATAGGGTCCGACATTGATATCTGGAAGCTATAAATATTGGCTTGCAGTGGTCTGTAATTTCCAAGACAAAGCAGAACCAAGTGGATCCTGAACTTTGTGAGTGATAGTATAATCTGAGTCCAAGAGCAAATTCATGCAGGCAGCTTTTAGTTGGGTCATAGGGTCTTGCAATTTAACATCCAGAGCATTCTATGCATTTCCTCCAGTATCCAATTTATAATACTATACATCAATGTCTATAGTGATACCACATCCAAAATTGCAGCATTGGGTGAAAAGTCAGTGGGAGGTAAAGGAACAGAAAAAAAACCTCCAGCCAATTGCAGGTCATGGCTGCTACTGGACACGCCCCCAACGCGTCACACATGACATGCAATTGGTTGGAGTTTTTTTTTTCGTTCCTTTACCTCCCACTTCCCTCCCACTGGCTTTTCACCCAGCGCTGAAATCTTGGATGTGGTATCACTATAGAATGCAGTTTTGAAAAAGTTTGCAACTACATATACAAAAATGTGCTGACATTCGAGCCTTGTACATATTGCAATTTGACAGAAATGTGTGCTCTAGCTATAACAAACAAAGCTATTAATAACTACGATTTGTGTAACAAACATCAAAGAATTAATGGACATGCATTGATTTATATGTTGCATTGATCTAATTAAATACATATATTATTTGCGCCGATTAAATCTAGTACAATCTACAATTTAAATCGTATCCATGTTATTGTAACACTTCCTCCAAGCCAGACATGAACAGTGACGACAAGGGACTTACTTAACACAGTACATACCTCGCAGACCTGGCCAGACGTTGGCACGCGGGCAGAAGAATGCCGAGCCAAAGATGCCGAGCCACAAGGCTGCAAAGGGTTTTTAAACCACTGCAACTTTTCTGGTTGGTTACAACCGAGGAGGTTGGAAGTTTTGGGTTACAACTGACCAATGATCCAGTTAGGACCGAGTGCAAAGGACAAAAAGCACAAAGGGGTCAAATGCAAGGAGCTAGGTTGGAGTTCAAAGCAGAATCAGAATGTGACATCTCTTGGTGACATCTGTTTTCTGCAACAGCCAATTTTTAATTGTAAATGTGTTTGCTGAATGCAACATTGAAATCACATGTCATGAAAGCAGTTGTGTGCTTCCAGTTCTCTTCTGTCTATCAACGATTGGAAATTGTTTAATTCCAATAACAATTTTATACACTGCAAGAGCAAGAACCTTTTATAATCGCTTAAAATTAATAATGTGATACCACGTACCAGCACATGGTTTAGTTATAGTTTAAATTTATTTATTCACTTGTGTTAAAGTGGTACAAGTTTTTGTACGCCATCTTTTAAAAATGTCAGTCCAACTGCAGATAATAATTTTTGAGTCCCATTTTGGACCTCTTCATCTGGTGCACTTGACAAGGTCTTTCTTCATGGGACCAAATACACGTCAGTCATAAGGTGCAAGGTCTGGACAGTAAACTTCCTTAATTCTTCATGAATTTCTGTGGGGTTACACTTGCCCTTTGGAAGATTTGGAAGGAAGGACCTTCCAAATCGGAAGTTTTGAGGTCCTTGCAGTGTAACCTTTATGAAAATTCATAAAGATTTAAGCAAAATTTATAGTCCAGACCTTGCACCTTATGACTGACATGTGCTGAACAGTTTATGCTTGATATTTATAAAATAAGCAATATATGCGGACAAATAAGAAGTCATATGTGCGCTTTCCAATAGTGCAGACATTCTCCAACTTTGACTATATTTGTATGAAACTAATTAGGTTTGATTAATATTGCTTTACATGTCACAACTTTTGGGATTTTGGTGCCGCATAATCTGAGCATTTGCTCTACTTTCTTATTTCCTGTTGCAACTGCTTTCCGAATCAAACAATCGTAAATGTGTTTGCTGAATGGAATATTGAAATCGGTCATCATGAATGAAGCGATTTGCTTCCATTGTTCTCCATCGCGTACGCTTGCATACAATAAATTGGAATCGAATACCCCAACAGCTGCATTTACCTCGCTAGCAGATGATATCAGTGATGTTAGAGTCTTAAATTCGAATAACAAAACGTACATTGCAAGGGTAACCATTTCATCTTCGTTGGACAAAGGCGTATTAAGGTTAGGAATACTCTCTTTTGGCCATGTAAGGTCAGTGAATTCAGTTGGTTGAAATCTTAGTCCAAGAAGACTTGTTATCTTAGGTGCAATATTTTCGAATTCAGGGTATGTGAAGACGTTCATGATGCTCAAATAAGCAGACAAGGCTTCAGTTGGGTCAAATGGTCTTTTGTTGAACAGCCAGAACATGGTTCGCAGTGTCCGGTCATTGTCCAATCTTGCTGTTTTGGGATTAACATAGTAGTAAATGTTCACATCCCTCATTCCACAGGTTTTCAAAAATTCTTCATCCAAATATCTTGGCCAGGTAGTATCAGTTTTGGGCTGTTCATTTAGTTAAAAATGATGCACACACATACAAAAGATAGCTGTTTTATAAATGTATAATACTACCTGTCCTCTGACATCCGACATTGATTCCTGAAGGATAATATATTACTATACTGTGGTTTGTTACTTGACAAAAGCAGAAATGGGGTTTTTCGTGTACAGTATACTATGCTCACAAAAATGCTGTATTATCTAATCTTTCCTGAGGTTTCCCTGGAGATGGACTTTGCAACCATTGTTGACTGTTGCATGCAAAGTCAATGTGTATGCAGACAAATGGTTTTGACACTCATCATGTTGCATGTATTAATGTTTAATAACAGAATCAAAAGTGCACATTACATAAATTGCCTTAACCGCAGACATTGTTTTTGTTTTATATCAAATCAAGATCAAATCATTGTATAGTACATTAAGGTGAAAAATTGTTTATTCTCAACTAGGACAACATCCACAGAACCAATAATACCATTAGATACATTCAAAGAATGATTTCAACGTCTCCACTGTCCGCTCGCTTCCTTTTCGCAGGCGATGACGAAGTTACCGCGGGGTCCTGGTACCTTCGTTTCAGGTTAACAGGTGCATCATCATCGATTATGGCCAAGTCATCTCCATCATCGGCTAAACGATTGAATATAAATTGTACTTTCCAAATACAACATGGTTTCGTTTTATTTATTTTTATTCACCAGAACTGGGACCTGGCTGCGGCTCTTCGGCTCCGTTCGCGTTCTCCGTTTCTGGTTTCGCTTCCAGCGAAGAAAGGTCCCCGACAAGCTCGAAGTCCTTTCCATCAGGTAGATTGTCACTGAACGAGGTAATCATATATTATTATTTTAATTTATTTATTTATACAAGAGACTGGAAATGAATTAATGAAACTCGCCATTTAATAATGGTGATAACTAATTGGTAGTTTTGTTGAAAGTCATCACACTTCAGTCTGGTTCCATTTTGAATGGAGAAATGTTCCAATTTCTTTTCATTATTTTCTGTCGTTTCCCCTTCTTCGCTGGAGATCAAGATGGTGCCTATATAATATAAAACACTTTATATAAAAACTTTGTTCAAATTCTTTAGTTTCATACAAGTTTGCAATATATAACATTTTCACAAACCTTTTCCATCTTCTATTTCAACATCGGGAGAAACCATATGTAAATCTCCTCTTAAAACCTGCACAAAACACGTATTGTATTTAAACTGTACATGACAAATGAAATGTAAAATATACAAAACCTTCTGTTCAAGATTGTGAACTGTGAATTTGTCCAGAGCAATTTTTAAACCAATTTCCGGCTTTGGAGAACAGACGTAGCATTTTGGGTTTTGTCGAAGAAGTCCACCCGGGATTATGTAACGTCCTTTCGAGTTTGCACTTGGATTTAGGAAGTACTGTTCTTACAAAAAATATACCGTATTTATTACATGTATATTATTAAACTTTATACTGGATAAATGGAACTTACACTGCTGAGTTTTTTGGTTTGCGAATGGATGACTTTCAGTGTTTCCATGACTATTAAACCAGCAATAATTGCATTGGTAGTTGCGATCGCAGGTATTATGTTGCCAGCCATTGCTAAATTACAATGCCACAAATTATAACGACAATTTAATTCATAATGATAACTAACAATTACTTACATTTTACATTAAAACGGCTTTCACGTGGGATATTAAATATGTGAGCGCGGATGTTCGCGCACGCAGTTACAAAATCAAGGCAGGCTTCGTCATCCTGTAAAATAATATTATCAATTAGCTCATTTTAATTGAAATTCGTGTACATATTAAAACTTACCTTATCCCAAACGAGGAATTCGGAAGCACCTTCATTATCGAGATCTTGTTTAAGCGTGCGGACAGCTTTATCGTAAACGTCGCCGCATTCACGGATGCTCCAGATCAACTGGTCACGCATCTTACCGGCATTGCTATCATTGCTGGTTCCAGCAACTGAAACACGTATTAAATCAGTATTGTTTATTAACAGCCACTGAACGTGAACATTGGCAATGAATTACCAGCATCTGGAAGGTTATTGTAATCGAGTGGTACTGGAGGACGGCGCGTTTGCCACAGACGGTCCATGGAAAGCAGGTACAGGATATCATCGTGAAATAACTGTGAGTTAATTAACAAATTATTACATTTATCCTTGTACAAATTTCAGTTTAACAGTGTTGTATACCTTATGGAACAACTTCTGGTTGTCGTATTGACAAGCAGCGGCCCATGCTCTCGTCGAGACACGGTCCACGTTTCCAACCGTGGAATTTTCAGCCGCAAGAGCTTCATTGCCAGCATTTCCTGGGACAGATAATGGAAACAATCATAAAAGTAGGTGACAAATAGTGCTTTTTTAAATTCGACCTGCTGTTATTTTACCTACGGCTTCCGGATCAGCCGTATCAGGACTAACATCTTCATCCGGATCGGCTTCGCCAAACAGTTGGCTTTACAAAAAACCGGAACAAACCATGTTAATTTTCAATTCAGCTGTTCTAAAGTCATTGGAATAATTACTTGAAGAGGTGTTTGGACCACACTATGCAGTGGATGAACTCAGATGGTGTGTTGCGGATGGTGCAACCCGGAAAGGTCTTCTGACCGCCGTGCGGCTGACACTCGTAACATCCCGTTAAACCCTGTTGTGACAACATTATTGTTTCAATGTTATATGTTTGAAATGTCAGCTGACCAGATATATAATATACCTTTTTGAACACATCAATCTGGCCCATGTAACCCGCAGTTCCGCTATCAATCAATGGCACATTTGCAGCCCAGCACAGTCTGTTTACATGACTCCTTGCAGCTATGGAAAAATGTTAACATTCAG
The DNA here is from genome assembly GCA_034696005.1 of Glomeris marginata. NCBI lineage: Eukaryota > Metazoa > Arthropoda > Diplopoda > Glomerida > Glomeridae > Glomeris > Glomeris marginata. The sequence goes on along the minus strand of JAQFZQ010002324.1, from coordinate 4,545 downwards.
TAATCTCACTTTATTTGTTTATATACTATTTAATTTAACCTATTGTTACCATGGTTATCCAGTGCATTGAGTACAATAGAGAATTCCTTGAAATAATCAGGGCCAAATGTTGAGCTAAATAAAAATTAAAAATATACAAATTCGGTAATTTAATTGTCATTTGTTTTCAATGTTTATTGTGCAGTACTTGAAAATGCTGTCATGATGGGCTGTTATTTTTGCATGTGGGTTGATCCGAAGGGCACTTTCTTGAGCAACCTAGAATTTGTGAACAAATTATTTTTTGTAATAACGTAATCGAGTGTGTATAAAATTTGCATATTTCAAGAAATACACGATGGGTGAAATTCTGATGAAATGGTGACCTTTGCTTTAGGTTTCCCAACATGCTTCTTGTGGAATAGAAATTGCCGGTTCAAGTTGCTCACATCGATAGTATCCAAGTCGATCTGTGGAGTATAAAAGCAGTTTGAAATAACGATATGAAAGGACAGTTCAAGTGGGATCGGAAGTGAACGTTATACACATTTTCGCTCATTTCACGCTGCTTCAACTTACTATTTCGATGTCGGAAAAGCCGGTAAGCACTAGGTTTTTTAGTAATTCACATCCAATGCCTCCAGCTCCTACCATTAATAATTTACTTCGAGAGATAGCGTCTTTTGTATCGCCATCCAGAACTCCCGCCATCTTCTCTATTCTGGATTTGGCGAATCTTTTTGAACGAACGGAGAAACCGCTAACTCAAAACAACAACTACCGCACCACTAACTAACCGGCGTTTAAATTATCTGCCCTATTTATAAATAACCGCGTACTTTTTCGAGTTTAATCATGCTATAATTCACATTAACCAATTAATATTGTATAGCTCATTATTCACATTCAATCGGTAATCTGGTGTTCGTTAATTGTTATTTTTTTTTTTCGTTTTTACAGCTTCGTCCGCTACCGCTACGAAACCGCTACCTGCCAACAATGATAAAACGACGAGCAATACTTTCAAGAACAATCCGCCAGGTGGCGTTACTAGACTGAAGCGAAAATCGAACCACGTGTATAAAGAGCGATGAGGTAATACTAACATTTGATTGGGTGTTGCATCACGCGTCATCAGTTGATTGGCGGATGGCTGTGCGTGACGTCACAAAACTAACTATTCGACTTTCTGGAGCAATTTTTTGAATCTTTTATGGATTGGACATTCCATTTGGAGGTAAATTTCGTTTTATCACGGATGTAATGTGTTTATGTATAAAGATGTTGATAAAATTCGGCACAATCCACACAAAATGACAATATTTGCTTTAATATACCCATTTTACGAACGGCTTAAATTGTAACACTTGACAAGATAATTTGCTTTGAAGTGCACATTCGAAGAAAAGAATAAGAAAAACGTAAATGCTACTTATAAATACCAGCAGCACTGCCAGCATTAAATTGAACATTGTAATGAAATCTGTATTTACAAACCAAATTCATGATCAAATCTACATACATTCCAAAATGTAAAGGCTTCAAATAATTGCTGCGCGATAAAAAATCAAAATGCGTATCACCATTATGGCTTAAAAACCAAGGATTAAGATAACTGAATTTCAACTGAAAGAATTGTGCAGCTGATGTATTGTGTAGTTTGGTGGGCTTCAGGCTTTAATTGAAGAGGTCCCCAGCAGAAGGCAGTGGGGCTAAACCACCAGTAACAGCTGGTAATTGCGTAAGGTCCGGAAGATTCTGTATGTGCGATTTCAGGTCACTTCTCACTTGGGTCACTTTCTGCAGTTTTGACTGGTACTCCTGCAAAGGAGACTAAAAATCTGTATGTTTTTCTCTAAATGGGTGCCAACCGAAATGGCACGTTATTTTCAAGCAAAACTTCAATTTCGCAAACTTTCTCACGTTTTTCTTCTTCTCATCTTCAGCTAATTGCTCTTTCTGGTAAGCTGTGAAGTCTGCCAACATCTTAGCAACTTGCCTTCTTTCTTCCAATTCTGCTGTTAGTCGGCTGTTATAGTCAACTAGTAAACTGCACGCATCCAGAACTTGCTGGAGTAGTTTCTCTCCCGCTGCTCTGTCTGCAAATATTACCCTTTAAATTATTCATTCCAATATGGCTATTTATTCATTCCTGTGTAGCTTGTTTTCAGTTTGATCATAATAGTAATTTATGGAATGTAATATTGTTAAAAATTCAGCACGTGGTCCATATGTAAAAATGGCATTGTGCCTTTAATAATGATTTTTACACTAAAACACCATGGTATTTTAATATATGAAATGAATGCAGTAATAGAAAACTAGCTAAACATGGAACGTAATGATTTGAAGATGGTGCCACCTTGTATTCTGACCAGCAGTGATGTGTCGGATACCTCAGGAGGAAGGCTGGCAATCTTTTCGCGAACCGCAGCATCGCTAGATGCCGAATTTTCCAAATCTCCAAGTGCTTTAATAAGCCCCTCGGCCTGCAAATTCAAACGGAATCGTACATTGTATCTGTATTCGCTGACACGTGTTTTAATTTGCAATTTCAGGTTTACGTCAGGTGGATCTTTAGCGACTTGCGGAGTAGAAACCGCAGGTGGAGTTGCGATTACCGGAGGAGGAGTGTCAACTTTAGTAGGAGTTTTCGGAGTATCTGATGCAGCCACTTCTTCTTGGACCATCTTCGTTATGGCAGTGCGTTTGGGCTTCTTTGTGTTTGTTGCACCACCTAAGGAACAACGACACTTGAAATGTTTGGTAATGTTGATGGAAAAATAATTTGGTTTTTGTGGATACCAAGTGCACTTTTAAATTCGTTGATCTGCTTTTCAGTGTAAACTCCTCTTTCCTGCCAAATGGTCAGCAATCTCATGCAACTTGCTTTGATTTTGTCATCTGCATTCCTGAGGGATTCGGTAGAATGGAAAATAAAACCATTGGTTATCGAACACCGGAATTTGTAATGTGATGCATCAGAGAAAATGGAGTCGTTTCCGGGAAGTAAAGGTAATAAAGAATATTGACATTATTTCTGTGCATATCCATTGTTAATGTTTAATTAATATGCATCCTTACATGTATATAGGATTGTAAAATGAACACAATCAAACATTAAAAAGATTTTGAGACTAGTAAACATAAATACATGCAAAAATCCTATTTATTTAAATGGAAAATACATTTTGAGCAGTAAAACATTGCATATTCTATCATGCATAAAACAATAATTATTAATTTACTTTGCTACGTGCTGAAAGGCTTTTGCTAGGACATTGCCGAATTCTTTGGTAAATTCCGGTCCCTTTTTCTTGCTATTCTGGATTACGTCATTGGCTAAATACATAAATGTGAGCCTTCTTGGCACTTTGGCTAAATTGTCAACAAAAAGACAGGATTAAAATTGCGATAAATAGAAATCCAAATTAACAATATTGAAAAATTGAATTACCTCGCACAAGGTCTCTATACCATACTTGGATGATGGTTTTGTGATGTTTTCTGTGATGAATGAGCCAGAGGGAAAGCGTCTGGATGCTCTGCTGCGAGTTGTTAAGCTCGCCCAGCTTTTTTTCCAGTGCCAATTCACTGAAACTGGTCATTTTGATACGAATATTTAGCAGCTGCGATTGGCGAACGGTCGGTCATCGCCTTCGCATAATGTTTGCGTTGCGGCAAACTGCACAAAATAGGCTTATCATTACAGATCTAAATGTAGTTTTGACGCGCCATCGACGCGACAAAAATCCATCGCAGCTTATATTCCCGTGTAAAAAAAAAACTAATAAAAATCCACACTCCAGATTATTCTTTGCTTCGATCGCAACTCGGCACAGGCGAACCACCACCGAAAAATGCCAGCTCGGATTTGAAAAAGAAACTGCGGATTAACAACTCGCTCTGAAACGCGTGGCAATAAATATACGGTCTGTTTTGTCGGTGGCGCCACCTGTACGCGAATATGTGCGTCTGCGCGCGAATTCAAACGCAAATTTGTCCGCGTTTCGTAGTTTCCTTGTTGTACATAATTTGCACACAATGATGTTCCAGTAAACTTGTTGGTGGCCGCACACGACTATTCTTTTCTTTTGTGACATAACAATATTTTGATTTATTCCCAGTTTCGATAAAATAAACTTAAAAATATGGCCAATTCCGCTTTGGTACGTTTCGGATGACATCACTGCGGGTAGATTTAAGATTTAATTTACTCATAACCGGGTTCTATTAATTTTTGCAAGCGTGTATTGAGTTTTTCACTCGGTTGTACCAAGAGTGGTTGTACTAGATTTTTAAAAAAAATCCCCTGGAAAAAAAGTGCGGTAAACACTGTATTTACAATTATTTTATTAATTCGAGAGGGAGTTTTTCGAAACGCTGGTTCCAAGTAAGCCCGTATGGTGTCGCTGCGATCGACGTTTAACTACGTTTAACGTATCCCTGCATGCTTTGCGGCGGCGCTGAGCGCCGCGCACGCGCAATGCATCTTTCAGTTTGTGGTCGTCGAAAATGGCGTCGGCCAAGTCCTTGGAAGAGATGCTCTCTTCTGTGGTGGACGAA
>JAQFZQ010002323.1:0-14468 GCA_034696005.1 Glomeris marginata | reverse complement strand
GTTAAAACATTTTTAATAAATTTTAAAAAAAGAAAAGACATGAACTCATAGTTTTAATTGTATTCATTATTTCTACTCTCCGAATATCATGGGGTGTTACAAAACCGTGTCATATCTCCTTTAAGTGAAAGATAGTTACATAACAAACTATATCAAGACTGTATTAATCCCTTAAAAACTGATGAACAAGTGAAATGAACCATCGAATTTCAAAAGGCTCATGCTTAAATGGTATTTTGTTCCAAGCAAATTAGAAGAGGAACACTGAAATGAATAAACGAAATTATGTAAAGTGTCAAAAATGGAATATTTCCAGGATTATAAGAAAAAATTCCATCAGATTTCTGTAATTATAAACCAAAACCATTCTGTAGAAGATAAATACATACACCAAAATTTAATATAGAATTGCAAATGTCTTGTACGCGCGCACCTTGTGTTATTATTTAACGGACACACCTTCTGCACCAAATTATATTAAATTCACCTGTCTGATTTTGGCCAGGTACGTGTGTGGGAAGTACTTGTGGTGGTATTTCTTGAGTCGTCTCATCTCCGGTTTGGTCATTCCAATCTGATGTAGATCATCATCTTCCACATACTTTATGTGGGCTACGGTTTGCACCTTCAGGTCGTTCTTCAATCCACTGTAGTACTGCTGCAGTTCAGCTTCCAGAAGGAATTCGTAAAGTCCAGGACAGTTTGTGGCGGTTCCAGTACTGTTTGGGGACCTGAGATTCACCGAAGTAGAAGCCATCTTCAACATCTCGCCTCCTTATTCTAGGTGTTCAAACTGCAAACAGCAAGGAAAAAAAAAAGAGGTTCAACAACTACAAACATTGGTTAGGTTATTTCAATACAAGACGACCTGGTTTTTACTTCCTACTGCTTCAAGCTGTACAATTTTGTGCGATAAAAAAGAAGACAAATCCCCGAACTCCTACCAACGAATTTTTCCATGCTAACAAACTTGTACTTGTGCATATCATATTAGGTCATTGTATGAATAATGATGCAGCAATTTTCTACTCTGAAATTATGATATCCTCCTGTCGTGAAATTAATCAAATTATACGTATTCAAAATGAGCCACCATTAAAATAAGAAAAGGATAGTTTTATTTTGAAGGATACAACCTTAGAGAATGCCAAGGTTCACTTTGAAATAACGCGGAAATAATTATCATGAATCATGACCGGTTCTATTGAAAAGCATAAGGAAATAATTATGAATATAAAGTTGCGTAAGAAAACGACCAGGAGATAATTATGACCCATCAATACCTATGTATACATTTAAAAAAAAAAAAAACAAACGTTGTTTTAAAATATGTTTTGTCTGATTTTTAATTATTTAATAAAAGTAACAGTTAATATAATATTTAAAATATTTTTCCGAAGATGAAACAACTGATCTTAACACAATACAAACAAACAAACAAATAAATTAATAAATAAATAAACAAATAAATAAATTAACAGATTATATATGCAGTGATTAAATTTCCACATGCAATAATATGCAATTTATATGACATTTGATTTAGATCTTAAGATTAACTTTGTAAGAATATATCTTTATGATTCATATTTATATATTTGCGGGTGCAGAAAGACATGTGTGAATCAAGTCCTAATAATAAACTCGGGTTCAAAGAATTTTGCCAAGATGAAACAGAAAAAAGACCAGTTTAATCCATTTGGCATTTAGAAAAAAAAAGAAAAAAAAAAAACAAATGGTGGGAAACTCAAACTGAAAGTGCAAACAAATGCGCCATCTTGGTAAGCAGGAGGTTTGTTTCGGATCAGTGAAGCACATACAAGGCTAAAGACCCTGATTTTTACGTAAACCGACCCCAAAATAGAAATGTTGCGACGAATTTGGCATTTTCAGCACAGCGTAAATCGAACGCCGCACATCCGGAACGTGCGTTCCATTTTTGTCCCGCTCATCCGAACGAAATCGAACGTCGCCGCCATCTTTGATTTTCCTCCCACTTCCCTATTTTCTTACAATCTCGTTCTTTCTGTCATATTCTCTCCCATCGAGGTCAAGGACAATAACAATAACTATGCAATGTGTCATTTAGGCCTTTTAGGCCACCAGTTGACTGAGCGAATAAATGGAATAAACGAATGTTTGTTGTATGAAGTTGCATTACGCAGTCAGAGTGATTCATCCAACAGATGCCAGACTGGTGTGAAAATTTAATGCTTAGAATTTCTAAAAGTAAAAAACCAATTGCTTCCTGCCACAAGACGCCCACAATGTTCAGCTTCCTTTTCTCTTTTTATATATAGTACTATTTGATCTAAACCGGGAAACCGCGATAACATCTTATTTTATTTCATTTCAAAGTGCGGGGAGATTTGGAAATTTTTGAAATACTATTGATGCCGATACGATACTAGTGAGAAACCCAAGTGAGAAACCGGTACGTATCGATAAAGAAAACGCGTATCAAACGTAACGTCCATTTAATATTTGTACAATATCATTAGACATTGTATTTAGTATATTTGTGTTTTTGCTGTGTCTTTTTGCAATTTTCAGTGCACAAAATTAAATATGAGTCAGAATTGAAATGCCAAAACAATTGTAATAAATTTTTAAAAAAGAAATGAAATGAATTAACTCATAGTTTTAATTTTAATCATTCTTTCTACAGTCCAAATATCATGGGGTGTTACAAAACCCCGTCAGTTCACCTTTAATAAATTTAACCATGATTTAACAACCGCTATCACAACCGCTACCGCTCTAAATTGCACGGTCTGACCGGTTTTCCCAACATAAATAAAAAGTTATTTCAGCCAGCTTGATCAAATAACAGATCCAATTACTTAATTAAATGACGCCCCAATTGCAAACAATATATTGTTGGTGCAAGAGCCAAGGCTGAATTAACTCTGCATCCCGAGACCATGAGACATGTCGAACCAAAAATATGTATACACTAATGCATGCCAACTTATGACATTATCATATACATTATTTCGCGTCACATTTACACGTGTATGAACACCAAAAGCGTTCTGCATACATCTTGTATATCGCTAAATTACATTTCAGAGAATGCTGAATAAGCTCCAAGTCTTTGTGGACTATTTCTGCATATCCCTGGTGTGATTTCAAAACCGTTTCTGCGTCATTTGGCGTCTGTGAAGCGACAAATGGGCGGGAACTAAAAAATCAAAATCCGGGGCCCACTCAACGGTTCCTTTTCAGGATATTTGCACAAAGGATATAACGATTAACCAACCTGTCAATTGAGTCATCCACTCACTCAGATGATACCAAATGATACTTGTTTTCAAGCTGTGATGCGTCTGGCAAAGTCTCAACACGCCTTCGGAATATTTATTCCATTCCACTGAGCTGATTTCGTTGGACGACATTCGATGCACATCTGTCAATCAAATGCCTACTCTCGCTCGCTGCGCCATCTAGCGAGCGCCAAACAAATTAACTTTCGATAGGCGTTATCTAGCTTTATCGGCTCTTGTCAATTTCTTTTCATAAATGAAATTAGTAAAATGGGAACAATAATTCAAACATGGAGAATTGCAACTACTGGCTACTCCATAGTAAAATACACTGTAAGGAATATTCAAATAAGCCATAACTGCTTCAAGAATAGTTCAACAATTGGGAATCACAGTTTGGTAATAATGGTGCAATGTTTTTTGCATGTCTGTGTGCAGTTTCATTTACATAATATTGTTATTTTGCAGATACTTCCTGCAAGCACCTGTAGATTCATCAACACCACCATTCCCCCTAAACAGAAAGATTCTAGAAGAACTAAAGGGGTTAATTTATATTTTTAAACATATTCAAAATTAAATTTATTATATATTTTATAACATGTAATAATACATCAACATTTACTTACACTTGCTTCAGCCATTCCTCACGTGGAAATCACTTGCTGTATTATGCGGTGTTGGCGGTGTCCTGGCTGCTGGGATGTTGTACGTGAAGCGGGAGAAAGAAATACGTAATGAAATTTAATTAATATACAATATAAATTTCAATTAATCCTCATGATGAATAAGTGGTGGAATGAAACATCGAATTTCAAAAGTCTCATGCTTAATTGGTATTTGTTCCAAGCATTTCCAGTTTCAGTTAGACACCCTGGTCATGTAGACGTATTTGGGGAAACTATGCCGCAATCTCCTAAAAATATGGTCTATTTCATAATTCTTTTAGTAATTGAAAAGGAAAGAAAAAGAGCTTTGGGTAAAGCTTCAATTGGAGGAACATTTGACCTGATTGACCACAATGGAAATCCTCGATCCAGCAAAGATTTCCATGGCCAGTGGTTGTTGCTGTACTTTGGGTTTACTCACTGCCCTGACATATGTCCGGATGAAATGGAGAAGATGATTGCAGCCGTGGACATATTAGGTCTCTTTCTTCAAATCCTTGAAGATCCTCCATGCATTTTTAAACATTATTTGCTTCTTGCACAGAAAAGCAAGTGAAAGAAGTTAAATTGCAACCGGTGTTCATCACGGTAGACCCCGAAAGAGACGACGTGAAAGCAGTCGGGGCCTACATTAAAGGTGAACGCAAGTTGCCTTTTTCAGGCAATTACACATCATCAACTTACATATTCTGTCTGTCCTAGAATTTTCCCCGAAACTTATCGGATTGACTGGCAGCAAGGAAAAGATCAACGAAGCCACACGAGCGTTCCGCGTGTATTACAGCGCTGGGCCGAGAGACTCCGACCAAGATTACATAGTACGATGAACCTCATTTTTCTCTATTCTACGAACAAAATATACTAAACAGTTTCATCAGTGACATCAGACATAGTAAAAGTGTTATAAATTAAATTTATTACCCATTTTATTGTCAAAGGACAATGATGTGACATTGTGCAAAAAGACCCGCGTGATTGTAAATTAATAACGTTAACATTGTATATTTCAGGTTGACCACACCATCATAACATACTTAATCAATCCTGAGGGGGATTTCGTTGATTACTACGGTCAGACAAAGACAGCCGAGCAGATGGCAGCGAGCATCGGTGTCCAAATGGCAAAGTACTTGAGACTAAAATCTAGTTGGTTCTAAAAATATTATACCCACTGTAGAATAGTGTGCATGTCATGATTTGTTCCGATATTAAATTATTTTTAAAAATGATAAAAACGTTTGAAGTTAGGCACATTGGGCCAAGATCAACTTCGGTCACTTTTTTGCCGAAACATCGCTTCGATTACGTCCCATAGACAATTGTCCTTTACGAACTCGTTGTCCACTAGATTTACCAAATAGTAGTTTTCACTGATGCCTTTTATGACGTTGAATGAACTTGAATCCTCCCCATACAACCGGCCCCACTGTTGTTGCCACAATTCAAATGCTTCATCCTACGCCGCAAGTGGAAAAATACATTGCATATCATTCCACATGTCTAGTTTCAGCACATTGTTTCAGCATAACACATAACAAATACAATACCTTCCACACTTTGAAACTGACTGGATCGACAACAGTAGGCTGGATTATCTCTCGGCCGGGAAAAACTCCCCACGTTACCGCGATCGGCGTGTGTTCGTGACAGTTGGTGTAATTTTCATTCCCCTGCAGAAATTCAAATGTTACATTATATTTGTAAAAGACCCAGAACTTTTACAATTGAATCACTTGTACTTACGGCTCGATTTATTATGTGGTACGTCACCATGGGGAAGTTCGGTAATACCAACTTCAACGCGTCGATGTTCTCCTTGCACGTGAAGAATTCCAGATATGCCTATGATTAGTTTAAACAGGGGTTTAAATGTAGTTCTGTACAGTTATTAAGTGCAAAATAATGTGATGGAAAAGCTCTTCAGTCATCCACAATATTCACCTTTTGGTAGACGTATCCACCAGGGTATCCCCACCCAACAATTGGATCCGTAGACTTCGCGCCGTTGACGTTTGGCTGCGAATTGATAGTTAGAACTCCTCGTTTATTAAAACTGATCAAGTTCTGCTGCAGAAGAGTTGTTTCCGGACTGAGTTCCTCATCGTTCCACGGTATCCGAGTCACCTAGTAGACGACAATTCAAAGAGGAGTGGCAATCTTTTTGAGAATGCATCGCAACATTTAATTACTTTAACACCGCACTCGTTCGGCTCCCCGGACAGATATCTGCAAAACACGTTCCACACATCTTGCTCGCAATCTAATTTCTCTCCCCACATGTCCAGCAATTCCTTCTGCGAACTTTTACTCTGGATGAAGAACATGTAATAGTCCTTGAGGGCCCCAAACGCGGGGGACTCCGAACTTCCCCAACGTCCGTTCGGGAACTCGTCCCAGTTCTGCGTACGGTAGATGTAACTCTTGGGACGCGAAGCCCAGAAAATCGGTCTCACATCTTCACTGCATCTGTTAATATCATTTAAAAACAATTTCATTTATTTTTCGGATATTCCATCATTGAACCGTAAAAGAGTCCGAGAACAATTACAAAATACGCGATGAACCTTTTCGGATTAGGAGCCGGTTTCCACGGCAATGACCGTCTGGGGTCTTGGCACCAAAGTCCCAGTTGCTTCAAGATGGCAATTGTTGCATATTCTCGATTGAGTGTGTAAAAATGGACACCGGGAACTGTGCATTCAGGGTTATCGAACAACTCCTTCATCATGTCCACGACTTGATCGATGCCGTAGTTTCGTATCGCTTCGTCGTTATCCTTCAAAGGTTGTACTATATTAAGGATATCCTCAGGGATATCGATTTTGGCTAATTTTACTATGTGACGGAGAGAATCGTAGCTCTGCCAAATAAACAAATTCACAATTTGGTTTCAATACGCACGCGCGTACAACATTACAATTAACATTAATAGGTTCACGCGCATTACTTGAATCGGCATGATTCCAGGAATGATAGGCACATTGATTCCTATTTCCTTACAATCCTTGGCAAACCTGGCGAAAGTTTCCGATTTGAAGAAGAGTTGCGTTAAAACAAAGTCCGCGCCGGCGTCAACTTTTTCTTTCAGGTATCTAAGGTCTTCGTCGTAATGCAGTGAGCTTGAATGGCCGTTGGGATAACCTGTACAATGTAACAATTAAGTAATGTCAGTGGTGCATGAGAGAAGCAACCGAATTTGGAAATTACCAAATTATTACCAGCAACACCGATGACAAAATAGTCTCCGAAAGTTTCTCTGACGTGTTTCACGAAATCAACTGCGTACTTGAAAGGTCTCTTGGAAGATTCTATATCATCTTCAGCTGTAATCGGGTCTGTAAAGAAACCAAATGCAAACTATTTGTTTATATCCTTGTAATATATTTTAAAGGATTAATATTTTATTTGCTAATGATATGGAATTCATTGAATTTAATGTGTGTATAAGTGCATCTTTCTTATCTTATTAGTTGATGTTTGCATAATGTGCAATCACATTTGTAGCACTAATATTATGTGTATTATTTATCTGTATGTTTATCTGTATGTTTATCTAATCTCCAATGGTGGCTGAAATGAATACTGATTGCAAATTTCTCCTTGAACTATGCTTTTATCTTAAATAAATGGCAGATGAATTTAATATTGCATTCAAGTATAGAATTAACTTTGCTTGTAATACTGTATAACCGGAACTTGAAAAAACCAAGGTTATATGCCAAGAGTGGACAAATGTTCTTTTCCTTTGAATATTTAAAACCTTCTGTATACAATATAGATTTAACTATTTGAAATCATAAATCAATTTTCAGAATTTAATTTCATATTCTTTATCTTTGTCCATTTTGCTATGCAGTTTAACCTTGAAATTCAAGTTGTTGTCAACAATAATCGCGTGTCTAGTATTATAAAACCTGTTTGAAAAATGAAAGTAAAATATTAATTAGGTAAGTCAATTAAATATCTCTCCCACGATATTTTACAATGTTAATTTTCCCACGTATAAATGAACAATTGAGACAAATACATATTAACCAATAATGATTTGTTGGGAAGAATTGTAGCATATGTGTTTGAAACATGTCTGGGTTGGCATATCAAAGTGTTTTACATATGAAAAAGTGTGTAGAATTTAATTGCTCACACCTCCTCGGAGTGCAAGGATGTTTTTGATGCCCTGGTCCTGGGCACGTCTCAAGAACTTGTCAATCTCTTCGTAATTATAGTCGTAACAAGTCATGTGCAAGACCATCTCAAGACCACAGTAATTCAATGCAGCTGAAGCCACAGTTATTGAACTTGTTTCACAATCTCCACCTGGATTTCCAGCAGCATGCCATGTCATGTCACAAAAAAGGGGACTTCCCTGCGCCATTCTCTCCATCCTGTAAATGTAAATGATAAACCATGAATTAGAAATCAACCCAATAAATCACAATTCGTCTTTAACTCAATGGCCTACCTTGCAAGTAAATTAACAGCTCCATTTTTGGTCCTTGGTGGGAAAAATTCCAATGAAAAAAACCGGTCTCTAGATGCAATCCTGGCTCGCAGTTTTTCACTAAGGCTCACATATTCAGTCCTTCTGTACAATCTACAGTCCCTTTGATTCGCGCATTTTCTCGCACAACTCGCCAAACTGTCGTCATTTCCAAAAACCATTTTTCCGCGTTTAAATGCCTCCTGAGCAATAAAGTTGCACGAGAATTCCAGACGCGCAACACTCGTACGAGAAGCACGGCTTCGGTGTTGCGTAGACGTGTATTTCACGCAATAAAGTTGCGAAAGTGGGCAAAAGGTCTTTTAAAAATGACTGACCGCGGCTAACTACACTTTAAAACTAACTTTTGCACAGTAAAATGATACTTGCTTTGACGTCAAAATCAAGATCGAACCAGTGGCTTCCAACTACAGACACTTCTATCAAGGTCGATAAACAAGTTTGTATATTAATGAACAAACAATCGCAGATAAACAATCGGAGTTCAGCAGACGTGGGGAGTTCGCTGTCATTCTTTGGGATGGTCCATTTATGAATAAAGGGGAGATGGTTCGCTCGATTGTTTCAATGAATTTCCCCTCCCACAACGCAGTAAGCCACGCCCTACTCCCATTGCGATTGGTCCGCGTTCGATGTTTAGCAGGGAAGCCGAGAGTTCTTGTTGGAAGTGTTTACTACTCGAAATCATTCCGCTAAAAAATAGTTCTGATTACAACGGACACAACGAAAACTTACATTTATTTTAAAAACACTTTATGGTAAATCTATATACTGTATATTTAACCAATTTAACTACTATTCAGCCGCTTGCAACAGGTTGTCAAACAAAACTACGTATTGCATCACTATATAGGGAATAATGAAATAAACCGAAATAAACTCTGGTATGCACATTAAAGTTCAAGCCACAGATGGAAATTTTTGAAATATGTTATATGGTTGCAAGACATTTCAGTCTTTAGGTTTTATGGTTATAAATCTTGACAAAACAATAGTCACAATCAAGGTTGCTATAGTAAACAGAGCAGAAAATACGTAAAAAGTTTCTTCGTCAAACACGTCTCTAAACCCCGGTACGTGACCATAAATGTTGTTGAACATTGTTGCAGGAGCTTTAGATGGCATTTCTGTATATTAATTGATACAATTATTATTTTTGTTTCTTGCCTGGTTTCTTCTTTCCAGTTCCTAAACTTGTTACAGTTTCTTCTTCAGGTGGAGGTTGGTACAAACTGCTGACGTGCTCGTTGAATAGCCGGAAAAGTTCCAGAGTTGTCAAATTTCCAGTTTGAAATATTATTTTCTTATCATCACCTGAGAATAAACAAAGGAAAATTAGTTGAGAATTAAAATGGAGGAAATATGAGGGGAAATGAATACATTATTTTGGTTTTAATCATGAATTAATATTGATATTACTGATAAATTTCGCTATATGGAATATCTTTCAGTTTAATTATGAAAAAATGATGATATCCAAAATGACATGTTACAATTTTTCACAATAAACTTTTTCTTTACATATTAAATGTATACCTACTCAATGTTACTTGTAGTTGTGGTTCAGATCTATCATTCACCACATCTGTTTTGAGTAAACACTTTGGGTTTGTCAGTCGGTATTTTTCAGCAGAGATGAAGAAGAGAAATTCCCTGCAAAACAAATTCGAAACGTGTTTACATTATTCAAAAAATCAGGCTTCACTGCATAAATTCGCCATTTTTCGAGCTAATTTTCAACTCTCAGATGCTCAGATAATTACCTTATGGAAGAAGCTTGTCCACCGAATGGATCGAACCTTAGTTGTAACCTTTTTGCAGGTTTTAATGTCAAAAGACGAAGGGCTTTATAGATACCGGCTTCCGGACCTCGCGGAATACGCCGCACAAAATTCATTATGCGTCTTCCGGCGTTTTCAGACGGACGATGACGTACCGGTACTGCATCGATACAGATTGCGATGTACCGGTACAACAACGTCCGTAGTACAGTGCTGCCATCTAGCGAGAGGATTGATAACTAACACTAATTAAATGAATTATATAACCAATGAGCAACTTATTGTCTTATTTCCCTACATATTTAAATCTTCATTTTTACAAAATTATTAATTCTTCTTATATCTGAATAGTTTTCTGTATTAACTACATATATAAACACTCCTTCCAAATTATACATGCATAATCTTATTTGAAACTCTTTATATTTATTAATAACTCTTGTTATAATCATAAATAAATAACAGAGCATTCAAAGAACAAACGTTTGTTTCAGTAATAAAAAACAGGTAAAAACATATCAAAATTTAAGTGCATCTTTAAACTTCAAGATCACCATCTGGGTCTTCTTCGTCGTACGGTTCAAAAAGTTCCTGGCTTTCTGGATTTTCCACAACTCTGCATAAATTTACATAGCATTAAATTACACCTCTATTCCTACAAACATTTAGAAATAGAACAGAATTACCTGGTATAAGGCAAAACCAGTTGAGATCTTGTTCGCACTTCCTCTTCACGGAGATTGAGCGCGAAAGGCAATTGAGAAGTTAGAGTTTTAATCTGTAGTAGAATAAAATAATAAGTAGTTTTTATGTGTATTCATATCCAATTATGTCCGACTACAACATAGTATTTACATACATGGGATGTAGGGTCATGTGGCTGGGGTTTTACTTGCGGCTTGGGAATTGCCGATACATCAAGCGGGTCGATAGTGATTTTGTAATCTTGCACCTGAAACAGTTTTAAAAAAGAAAATTGATTCATAAAAGAAATTCACTTTTAAAAACACAAACAGCCCAACAATTTACCTCGCATTTTACTTTTCCCAATTTTGACTTGTAAACAGAATTAACTGAACTCTGAAGTGGAAACTTATTCTCATCTGAAGGAGATATTTTCACTATTCCACTGGAAATATATTCTAGCTCTTGAACAAATTTCTTTTCTGTAACATCACTGTGGACCAATCCAATAAACTTGGTCAGCTTTCCACCTTAGAAAATAATCGCTCTATTATTTTAACTTCCAAAAATAACTTCTAAACAAATGCTTGATTTTCTTGGGTACTACCTGCAGGATATTCTGCACGGAATGCACGCATGATAAGCGTGTTTATAACTGTTTTTGCATCATAATGCAGAAGTAGTGTGCTCAAACCATCGATGATGACAGCAAAATCGCCTTCACAATTAAAGTTTTCTTCGGAAAACGCAGGAAAATCGATTAAATCTGTCAATGAAGGTTGATGAATGCGCAATCTGCATATTGAAATTAAAATTCAATGTTGACTGAATGATATCAAGATATGTTACAAAATCGGTTTGAATTTGGCGCGCAATTGTGAAACCCCGCCCCCCTGCGCGGAAATCGGCTGATGGGCGGAGTTATGCCGGGGCGTCATCCATGAAAAATCCAACTCACTTTGAATCGTTCGCAAATTCCGTCCTGGCTTGCAACGCTTCGAAAATCCCAACTTCCAAACATATAACGTGAACTTGAGACGCTCTGGGGATCAAATTAAATTGTTTATATGTCAACAGCTTTATTATAACCAAGTTATAACTAAGGTAAAAGTTGCACCTTTGCAGCAGCGCCTTCAAAAAACACAGCAAATATACTTTTCCATTCGCTTCAATAGAATCTGCAAGTTAAAAAAAATTGTTAATGGTTTCCAGATGAATAGGACGTTACATTTGTACATTTTTATTCAACAAACCTTCCAATAAAATAATATCTGCTTCGCTTCTACCGTTTATGAGGTTCTGCAATAGCATCCTCGTAATCGTCCTTGCCCCTCAAAAGATACAGTGACGTCTAAACTTGTTCCCATTGGCTAGAAATGGGATACCGAAGTAGATACCGGTATACATACCGTACCGAAATCCAACGATACAGACGAATCGCTGCCGGCCAATTCGCCTCCAGGGTAATCAAACGTGTTGCAAATCGTCTGGCGTCGAAACGGATGTAAACAAAATAATAGGCAAAGAAAGGGGCGGAACAACTGCTGTTGCCGTTATCGCTGTAAAATTGTTTCCGAAATATAAATTCGCCGATTTACTATAAAACAGAATTCGCAAATCTTAACACAATGATAAATTTGAATGGGTAATATTACCATTTGCATCATGGCGGTTGCATTGTGAAATACATTAAACTCAAACATTTTAACGTTATTGATAAAATGAATATGGGCAACAGGTCGACGCTTGTAAAAGTATTTTTAACTTGTGAATAATTCGCTTTCTAAATCGATAAAAATGTCTGATTTACTTGGATCAATTTTGAATTCAATGGATAAACACAAACCACCTCAAACTGGTGACAAGGAAAAACAAATGATGAAGAGTTTGTATATATTCTATATATATATTGTAATTTTCTAAAAAATTGGTCTATCAAATAACCTTGTAATCTTTAAAACAGAGCAAAAACACGATTTAGAGAAGAGGCAAGCCCGTGAAAAAGAAAGATTGAAAAAATTCAGGGAAAAGGTGAAGGTTTAAAATTAACCCCACCCCAAATTTCAATATCACACCCCGTTTAATTATACACATAGTTTGCATCTAACCAGTTTGTTTTCTAACTCCTATAGATAGAAAATGATATGAACAAGTTCATTCAAGATCCAGACAAGCAAAAAATAAAATTTGACACCATGGATAAAGTTGGCCGTCAAATAGTGTAAACATAAAAAATACTGTGATAATAAAGGGGAAATTAAAAAAATATATTGTGGTTATTCTAAGTAATTATTTGCTTAACTTTTAGACATGATGTGGCTGACATAGCAGGACTGACTGCTTTTTCTTTCGGTGAAGATGAAGTCGACCGTTACGTTATGATATTTAAAAAGGTATAAATTGAAAGTCAGATGTGAATGAAATTAGTTGGATAATTGTATTAGTTATACATGAGAAATAAACTACAAAATTCACTTGTAAGGAATTTGCACCATCGGATGATGAATTGCAAGCGTACAGAAACGGCGAAGAATGGAACGTGGAAAAAGCCAAAGAAGTTGCAAGACTGAAGGTATACGAATAAAAAACAGTGTCTATTGTCATAGAATTCCATTATTTCTTGGTGTAAAGTAAAGGGGTTTAGAATGAGCCATGGAAATCCTGGAAAAAGTCATGGAATTTTATATTTTCAACGCGGAAGGCACCTTGTAAATTATGTAACGCGTAACAGCAGCCTGTGTCAATATCTTATATCTTCCTTTAGCAACTTAAAAAGGAGGAGGAAGAAAATGATCAGAAATCAGCCAAAGAGGAATCGTCCAACCCTGTAAGCAGCGAAAGGCTCGAGAAGAGGATGGGACGGGAAGCCGCCAAAGACGCCGAACGGATAATTACGCCGAACAGGCAATTCGGATTCGGTAATACTCTTATCATAATGCCCTAAATGTTACTACATATTCCTTTGGTATTAACTAGTTTGTAACAACATAAAACAGTGTCCAGCGAAAACAAAAAGGATCAGAGGTCCATCGAGCAAACTTTGGCCGACATTCGTGCCAGAAAGAAGCAGAAAACCGAACAAACTGTGGCCAAAGACGACTCGCATTTGCCTGAAAACGTATAAATATTTATTGTCTGTCCCCTTTAAAACACAAAAAAACTCTATGAAAATTCATTCTGAATCAAGTAAAAAGTGTTGTTATAAAACAGAGCGTTTGGGTCTGTGTAAATGTCATGCAAGTGTTAGTGTTATACCATCACATGGTGTCGGAGTGAACCCGGCAATATTCTTGACCATATCTGCAGGTCATTTTGCAAGGTTGACCCTTCTTGTTGACATGGCGACACGTGTTGACTAGAGGTGGAGTTTGACTGTGAATGTGATACAAACAAAAATTTGGAAATGTAATAGCGTAGAATTTAAAGTGACTGAACACATTGCAAAATGGGAGTGTATTTTTCAGTTGCTCAATTTCGATTCAACCTTCTTGCTACAGTGGCTTGCAGCTCAAGATGACGCCAATTCCCAATTGGCTGTTGTCTTTTTGAAATGTTTACTTCACAGTAA
>JAQFZQ010002322.1:0-14481 GCA_034696005.1 Glomeris marginata | reverse complement strand
TATAAGGGACACAAATAGCTACTTACAAACCAATTATCAGGGTACCTTACAAAACCCTGTCAGTTCACCTTTAAGAAACACTCTTTATATATTATACCTGCAGGTGATTATTTATTCGGGATATGCGGAATTTATAATTACTTTCCACAAATAATCCAATGGGCAAGTCCCATGACGGTGTCAATTCCTATAGAAACCAAAATAAAATAACTGTTTAAATATTTAATTAATATAAATAGATTTAAAAACATTATTGGATATAACTTGCATGTGATTTTCTTTCTGTTGTTGGGTCATCTGGAATGAAGTGTTCCTCGGAATTTTGGCCGGTAGGATGTGAGCATTCTGTGATTTTATTTCCAGTCTGACAGTAATCAATATAAATATCTTGCGTGTTGTTAAGCCTAAAACCAAATAATCAAATAATTTTAATATGTATCAATGCCATATAATTATTCTTTAATTTATACTCACACAAACTGTAAAGTCAAAGTCTGCTGAGTCATATATCTACTGAGCGGGACACTGTACGTAATGTTCCGAGGGCTGCACGAGCTGCAATCTTGACTGGAAAATGTGTAGTTGAACTCCACCAACCTTACTTTATTTACAGCACCTACAACACCTAAAAATAAACCGATTATTAGTGGAATTGATGTACTACAATAACAATGAGCATGGATAGCGAATAACTCACTTCGAATGGAGGTTGGCACACGCCGTTTCTCTCTTACACTTTTCCGCAGAGTTATCATTTTGGAAAATTTACTGCGAATCATCATCCTAGAAAGAAACATATACATTTTTACAAAAAGTAAATGAATTTATATGTTACGTGTAAATGTTTAAACAGCACAAAAAATATTACAATGATATAATTATTTTTTGACATACTGAATATGAAAACTATCACAAATTCCATGTTTTATTTACACAAAAATAATAATAGTTTCTAACCTTTCATCATTCATATTCTGATTATCAACTGATAAATTGCCACCATTATCCGACTCTTCACTGTCTTCGGCCATATTCATATCTATATTCAAAGGAAAATTATTTTTAA
Organism: Glomeris marginata; assembly: GCA_034696005.1. Classification (NCBI taxonomy): domain Eukaryota; kingdom Metazoa; phylum Arthropoda; class Diplopoda; order Glomerida; family Glomeridae; genus Glomeris; species Glomeris marginata. The sequence continues at coordinate 13,415 of JAQFZQ010002322.1, read as the reverse complement.
ATTCATATCTCAATGAATAATGTCAATAATGTTAAAGGTGAACTGACAAATTTTACATAGTTTAATTGATACATAACTTGCAAATAAATTTGATTATAATCAAAATATAATGAAATTCTTAGTACATAACTAATAAAAGTGCCCATTTTGCTTGAATTTATTCCAAGTTATGCAAAGTCATGACCACAACTTGAGAAATTGTTTCAGAAATTGCTGTGATTTGTAAAATAATCCATTATTTCATCATTAAAGGTGAACTGACAAGGTTTTGTAACATACCCTGAAAAGTGTGTAATTCTATAGAATTGATGCCAATAAAACGATTGGCGCAAACAAAACTTTTTTAAAAAATTGTTACATAAAGTTAAGAGTAGTTAAAGAGGGTGTCATGGAGGGGCGGTGTCACCGCGCCGGTGTCATAGTGTCCTGTTTTGACAAATTTTGAATTTTCAGCCAATGAGGCCAAGCGCCTCTCCAGTTTTTAGCCAATGGCAGATCTTACCAATGGTGCTACAGTGTACGTATCTCACAATATACTACCCCATACACTCCACAGATATGAAAATAAATCATTCATAACTGTGACAATGTTCCTAAATTAGTAGCAATCAAATGCTAGTTTTTTTCAGGGTATGTTACAAAACCTTGTCAGTTCACCTTTAAATACTCCCCAACTACAAGTAAATAAAAACTATGTCAGTACAACTTTTAAAATATTTATCATTAACCATCATTATTGGGCATCATCATCCTAGGTGCCGGTGCATCAGCAATGCCTTTCATTACATTTATATCAGTTGTTGTTGTAGTTGGAATAGAAGTGGTTGGATTTATGGTTGTTGCGGTGGTCATCACCACAGGAGTAGTAACTATTCCTGCTTTAGATCTCGCCTGCGCCGACACCGGCTGGCCAACATTAGCTCTGGGATCATTGCAACAGAACGACTGACATCTGTGTGAAGATCCTGAAATGCATTTATAGATAGATATATCATCTACTGACCATTTTAAACAATTCATCAATGACAAAAACTACAGATGAATGTACCTATACACGTAGGTGGTGCTCCGAGAAGTGTCCGCTTACCCTGTACGCGTACCGTAAGAGCAGAAGATGTGGCTTGTACAATCATCTGAGAGCCATTCACCGGTGCTCTGGTAGATGTGGGTGAAGCCATGGTATGATTGTGGCGTGAAGATGAAGAGAACACCGTGGTTATTCTCACTAAAGTTCCTGTTAAGTTAAGGCCTCTAAGGTCTGGGGGACCCACAAATGCATTCGATGAGTTGTTATTACTTATATTTGTCTTCGATGCCAATGCATTCAACCTAATAACAAACATCATTATGAGAAATGTCATTTTCTTCGGTGCTGTCTTATTATACTTACTCGGCATTTGCCACTCCAGCTGATAAGTCATACACTTGCCTCTTCTGCCATTCAAGGATATAGAGGGTGGCCATTGCTACCAAACTGAAATGGAAAATATGGACAGTTTGTAAGAAAATAATTATTCCTAATTATTAATTGATAATTAATTAATCCAGGACTGTAACTGCAAGTTGGTCACTTTTCTCACTGAAATTGTTTGTCACTTTTCTGTCACATTTTGTCAAAAAACTCACTTTTCTGGCCCTTTTTACAAAAGCTCGGTAATTTGTTTATAAAATGTATTACTTTCAAAGAGAAAGGACAGGTTTTGGATTGAGCAAGTGATTCTGATCAACCCCAGTTGCTGTTGCCAGAGCTAGGAGCACGTGAACATTGAATTATTGCCGTTAGGTTAATAGACTTCATGGCCAACATGTCTGCTACTACACCCGTGGTTGATAAAATATGTATCATTTTGCTTGCAGTTAAATGTTTTATATTGTAACTACCTGTGCTTTGCAGTAGTGGATCTGAAATTTTAAGCCGTTTGATGATTGAAAAGCGAAAGTCCTCTTTTTATGAATACATTCATCAGTAATAAAATGCAAAAGCAGTAATGTATTGTAACACAATACATTTGTTACATAATGACAATGGAGTATGGCTTTGGTAATCATTTAAATAAATGTTTGGGAATTTTTGTTTGTGTTCGGCACATTTATTCTTCGGTCAGATTAATCACTTTTAGTCACTTTTCAGTCACTTTTTTAGGGTTAAAAGTCACTTTTTTAGGGTTAAAAGTCACTTTATAGGGTTAAAAGTCACTTTTTTATGGTTAAAAGTCACTTTTTAGGGTTAAAAGTCACTTTTTAGGGTTAAAAGTCACTTTTTAGGGTTAAAAGTCACTTTTTTAGTGTTAAAAGTCACTTTTTTAGGTTTAAAAGTCACTTTTTTAGGGTTAAAAGTCACTTTTTATTTAGGGTTAAAAATCACTTTTTTAGGGTTAAAAGTCACTTTTTTAGGGTTAAAAGTCACTTTATTCACTTTTTTAACTTACTTGACCACTTGCAGCCCTGTTAATCCACAATATGACTATACGCAATGATCTGTTTAATTGCAACATAATAGTTACCATAAAGCCATGACCAGAATGAGGATGACAATTGTAACTTGGACAAATTTGTTGGAGCAAAGTCCTCTTTCATCCAGTAAATGCCTACGTCTTCCAAATGCCATTTTGCTGGAAGTTGTTGTCGGAACGCGGACACTACTATTTGACCGACTGTAATGAATTGTAAGAAATTATAAGAAATGAGATTTCCTCCAAAGTGTTATTTTATTATCACTCATAAGGATAAACAAACTGATTTTAATTACCTGACAATTGTGCTGGCACTAGACGTAGACTTCATACTGTCTATGCGCTTCGGCTTCGACAATTTGCGGTTCATCCTTTCCAGTTCATCGATTCGGTTTCCCAAGTTATCTGTGACCTTGCATAATTCTTTAATGGCTCCAATATTTTCAATGAAGATTCGATCCTGAAAGATAAATTAATAATATATTATGTTTGGATAAAAAATAAAGGTGAATTAAAAAATAATCAAAATACTAAAATGAGCAACTGACTTTGTTCACAACGAGGAAATTATCTATCCTTTCACCATTTGGAAGTACCACATCTCCAACCTCCTTCACCGCTTCTGGGATAACTTTCTGCACTTCTTGAGCAATTACACCCGTGTCGCACCGTTCATCCTCATGGAGGCCGGCGTGTTCCGCAAACCCCATGTTGTATTCGTATCGAACAAGCCTTAACTGCTGCATATTTCGCAACGTCTCCTTGGTGTCCACTTCCTGAATGTTCTGTTTAGTCCTTATATCTGATGGCTGCACAATGTGACCTGTCAGTCTGATGTTTCCGTGGACTACCAATGCTTCGTCGGGCCTGTCCGTGTTGATGCCAACCCTTCCCTGCAAATTCCAATCAAATTCCAGTTATATTTTAAAAGACAACAATAGTTATTTCATGGATATTTCATGATATTACTGCATGAAAGATGGATTCCGAGGTGTGTCCCTTCTGCCACGACAACTCCGCGTCGCTTTCAAACTGGCCTGGATTTGAAGCCTACCAAAAAGGATAGATATTCAAGTTCTATATATTAAAATCTGTGCAAAGGAAGCACTAGAAAACATATACAGACAAATACCCTGACAATGATCCTTTCCGATGCACATGCAGACACCGGATAGCTGTTTTCAGCGCAGTGAGCGTGCAAAGCAACAACCAGGTAGAAGTATCGCTGATCTGGATTTGGCTTGCCTTTCTTCCTCATGTTGTTAGATGTTGTTTCACTGAAGTGCAACCTGCCCACAGTCATTTTAGTTGCTTGTTCACAATTCACATCCACCCTGTAAATGCAATTAACCAACATTTCTTAAACCTGGTTGATACCTTACCTTTTTCCAGATTATCCAGAGTGCTTAGGCTAAATTTTTACAGCAGGTAAAATTAGTTTTATTGCTAATTTAAAACATAATTAAATTTAATATTATATAGTATCAATTTCAACAACTCTGGATACATAGTTTATCAAGATATATTAGTATTGTTTAATGAATTCAGTCTGCCGAAGTAAACTGATACGTACATTACGGGGTGGAATGGTTTCTTGCTTCTGTCTGATTGTGACTGTTCCACTTTGATTGACTGACTTGGAGATTCAACCTGTAATTGAACATTTACTTAATATAACCTCTCTATACAGGATTTCACAAATATTGATAAACATATTATTGACAATGCGAAGCACGAAGAGGAAATTTGAAGAAATCATGTGTCATACCTAAGGAGAAAAAAGTTTTAATTCAAATTTGAAATAATAGAAACAAATTTTTAGAGATTATTTTTCCATAAAATAGTATAGTTTTTAAAATTAAACATTGTGTAATCCTAAAGTGTTTCCATAAAATCTAGGTTTCATAATATATTTTCTGTCATTAAATTAACTTTTTCATGGAACAATTTGCTGTTTGGATACAATATATAGGTTAACTTGGATCATTTACAAGTGTTTATAGTTTTATAGTATGACACCTGGGACATCAAAATCTACCTTGACACCATAGAAGTGAACAAAGAATGCATCTATTTTCTTCAGGCCTTCTGGTGTCTGCACAAAATGTGGATCAGATGCAGTCTGCACATGAACAGTAACTTGGAAGTGGTTCTTCTTCTGGCATACAAAGGCATCATCGGCATGGGAAAAATTAAACCCTTTGTCTGCATCCACACGGTAGCTGTAGCCAGATCTGTCACAAATATTTCCCATGTAACAGTATTTTACAAAAACACTAATTAATCAATATTGAACCAACTATGAAAACTTACAATTCTTTCAGATTTCGATCACACATATTGTGCCATGAGTTTTGCTGAAATGGCTGGAACTGGATACACTGGTATGCCGAATCCACAAATGCCATTCCACTATCACTTCCGAAATCAAATCCAAAGTCATCATCAAGAGCCTGGGAATTTGACTGATTTGAAGCTGCATCTGGTGATAAACCTATGGAAGTAACAGCTGATAGCTCATCATTCTCATTTTCATTCATTTACAATTGCTTCTTGGTATACGTACATTGCCTTGGAGGAAGTGGAGGTGGATGTGGGTGTGATTGGATTCCTTTGGCGGAAGAATTCCCAATGTTTGGTTCTGGTCCTGGAGTTGGGCCAGGAATAGGACCAGGACCAGGTCCAATAGATGTTCCTGCCCGGCTTCCAGGTTCTTGTTTTATATGAACATTACCATTGTGCAAGGCATTTGTTGGTGATTCTGACAACTTCCTCTTCTTGTTTGGTTGTTGAGGATCAGGTGATGGGCTATGTATGAAAAATAATTAAATGTAATGCTAAAAAAGGATTTAAAGGTGAACTGACAAGGTTTTGTAACATACCCTGGAAAGTGTGTAATTCTATAGAATTGATGCCAATAAAACGATTGGCACAAACAAAACTTTTTTAAAAAATTGTTACAAAAAGTTACGCTGGTGTCACAGTGTCCACATTTTTGAAACTAAATAACTCGTATCTTTGGCAATAATGCTTCAAATGGCCTCAAATTTTCAGACATTGTTCCTAAATTAGTGTCAATCAACTGCTAGCTTTTTCAGGGTATGTTACAAAACCTTGTCAGTTCACCTTTAATACAGGGAAATATAACAAATTTATTTTATTTACTTTACCTGGCAAACAAAGCAGGTATTGTGAGAGCATTCAGATTGGGTTGTGAGGATGGCATTGGTGGAGGAATTGGTGGGTGATTGGAACTTGTGGGAGATAATGTCACCTGGTGGGATGTATGCGGCGTGTGCAGTGGTAAAGGCATGGGCACATTCATGGACATTGGGGCTGGCATTTGGGGTCTTGGATAGGATGGTATCATGTGTTTCATTGCATGGACATTAATGGACAAAGGTTGCAGTAACATGTCGGTTAAACTGCCAACCTGCGATGACTTTGGCTCTGCGGAAGAAATGAGACTTTCAACTACATATATATTACATTTCAATATCGTTTTTAAAATAGAACACACATGCAAAAGTCCTGCTTTAATTCACAAATGTTATAACAGTGAATGAAAGACCTTTACCATGGTGTTTTATAAATTTTATACTACCATCATCTGGAGGGGAATACGGCGGCTCGGATCCCGAGTCAGGAGGACTTTCAGGTAATAAGTGTCTGCAAATAAAGAACATACATTATAATATATTAATGGCATTTTATATATTTAATTCAGTTGAATATTTGTTTTATAATAATTTCAATAACTATGGAAGGTTACAGAAAATCTATAAATGAAATTCATTGCGGCAATATCAATAAAATGTGCATTGTAATCTTTTTTTAGTCCTCACCAGTTGTTTCATCACTAAAATCCCCTATTAAACACCTATGAGTAAGTGATGTTAACAATTAACAAATACATGTGTAACATCTCCACATAGAGTACAATATTGTACAATATTACACAATATTACAACATGGTTACGTAACCATACATGCTAAATGTTATGTTTGTATGTAATCAACTATATTCCACAAAATTGCAAAAATACAGATGAAAATATATGTTAAATAACATGTGTTACATTAAAGGTGAACTGACAAGGTTTTGTTGGTAGCCTGATAATTGGTTTGTAAGTAGCTATTTGTGTCCCTTATGCACTGGCACAACCAGAAATCTATTACAAAATAAAAAACAAAAGTTATACGCGTTTTACCGAGCAACAGCTGAGCGTATAACTTTTTTTCAATTTGTAATGGATTTCTGGTTGCACCAGTGTATAAGGGACACAAATAGCTACTTACAAACCAATGATCAGGGTACCTTACAAAACCCTGTCAGTTCACCTTTAAGTTGTACAAAAGTTCATGTTACGCCTTACTTACGGGTGACTGAAGTGACTAAGGTGATGTGCCACTGAGATCGGTGGTGGGCCATTTTTGGAGTATAGTGAAGGTGTAGGTACTCCATATAAAATAGTTGTTGATGGTGTACCACTAACTTTGTTGGCCAGAATGCTGTTAGCCGTGTTGTTCTGCTGTTGGCCGTGTCCTAACTCCGATGACTTCACGTCAGAAACCACCAGTGAATCCGGGAAATAGCTGCAATTCAATAAATGATCATATTTAAAGTTATTGTTACTGTACATGCTTATAAATAATTCTTTACAAGACATAAACAACATTCAATATACTAACATGTTGTTGTCATCATCTCCATTGATATAGTCTTCCAGATGCTGGAAATCAAGAGTATCGTTGTCGAATCCACCGAAGTCGCCATTATCTAACAAAGGAAAAACATGATTCTGCATCAGTTGAAATCATGGAAATTTTAATATCAGTCATATAACAATGATAAGTGCTATTGTACATCATGAAGCATGAAGAACTGGAGATGGTAGAATAATACTACAGGGTTATACAAGTAACAATCCAATACAAAAAGTCCTGCAACCCACATTTCTGAGTGTCTTTGTTCATAAATTTTTGTCCAACTTAATCAATGGTCTCAAGGTGCTTTTAAAGGTGAACTGACAAGGTTTAGCAACCTACCCTAAAAAAACTAGCATTTGATTGCCACTAATTAAGGAACATTGTCTGAAAATTTGAGGCCATTTGAAGCATTATTGCCACAGATATTAGTTATTAAGTTTCAAATTTGTGGAGTATACCAAGTAGTATATTGTGAAATAGAGAAAACACTGGAGCGCCATTGATAAGCTCTGCCATTGGCTATATAAACTGCAGAGACGCTTGTCCTCATTGGCTGAAAAATCAAATTTTGACAAAACTGGACATTATGACACCAGCGCGGTGACAGTCCTTCCATGCCAAAACTTTTTGTAACAATTTTTAAAAAAAAGTTTTGTGTGCACCAATCGTTTTATTGGCATCAATACTATAGAATTACAAACTTTCCAGGGTACGTTACAAAACCTTGTCAGTTCACCTTTAATTTCAAAATATACGCTTTTATAGGCTTCACACTAAAAATATACTTTTATATACAAATTTGCATATTTTCTATTTTATATACAGTATTTCCTAGATTTTTGTGATAATGTTGCTTGAAAACTTGTACCAAAATATCATTGCTGTTTGTTGTATTATCACAAACATCCAATTCATTTAATTATATTATCACAATAAGAAAATATGGTAATTTGTTGAATTGATTTTCCTTTAGCAGCATTTGAAAGAATGCATTTTTTACAATAACTTTCTAGGTTTTTTGTCATATTATTCAAGTTTTCTTTTAAAACAAAATGGCTACTAAATTAGCCTGAACGGTAACATTTTGTCTACAATGAATAATAAACTGTTATAGGTTGCAAAGGTTATTTATTCAAATAAAACAAAGGTTCGAAATTTAAATATACTGGTTTTTTAAAAGTTTTATAGGTTCTATGGGAACTCCATGATGTATAATACAGTGGCCTTGAAATTTTTCAGATCTTTATCCTATTGAAAACATTTAGGGAAAAATGAAAAGAAAATTGAACAATGTTTGCATTCAAAACGTGTACAATGCATTGCAATAGATAGCTAGGACAGAATCGAATTTTGACCGATTGGAGTCAATCGATCACGTGACCGGAACATGTTCTACTGCTATAACAATTACATTCCAGCAGTTATACGAAACACACTGAAATAACACATAACACACTCATGTCATAAAAGCGAGTTTAAAGAAATGAAACCATTATATAAGTAAGTATGCATGTACAAAGAAAAATTTCCGGTTCCTTGTCACACATTTTCTAAAAACCACAACACACCCTGCTTTTATATAATAATAAAAAGAAAAAATAAAGAAAAACATCCCCACACCCTCAAATCTGTTCACCTATTTCGTTCGATTACAGTTATCCATTAAGATGACTTTTCCTTATTATGTGGAAGAGGTGGAAGCAACGCAATTATAGTTTCCGAAATAAAAATGGCGATTTGAGGGATTCGCGATCCAAGATGGCCGCCACTGAAATGAAGCATGCATCGAACGGAACTGGAACTTTTTTCCACCACTTTAAAACAAAACCACACGATTGAGAGAAAAAAAAAATAACATCAGAAAGAAGAATTAAACAATATGGGCCAACGTAGTAATATCGAGCGGAACATACACGGGTGCCGTGAAGTTGGCGGGAAAAAAAAATGGCCGCCCTTTTTCCTCGTTCCAAAATAAAAACAAAAGCGAAGAAAAGCGAAACACACAGATCGTGAGCGTAACGTAATCAACGTCATTAAGGCCAAACGTCATTAACGACCCCCTGATTGCATCACTAATTACGAACCTTCTGCTCCCATTTTCGTTTTTCTACCAAAAACTTGACAAATCGGCGATTAACGAGAGTAGAGTGACGAGAGTAGGCCTACGTGTGTAGCAGACGATCCATCTCATCAGAGCCGCCTAGCGGCGAACTCTGGAATCAACCGCGCGCAAAGACGAAAAAATGGCGTGCAATAAATGACAATAATCACGAACGCGCTATAACAAAGCATATTGTACGAGACAATTGGAAAAGGCACACTGGCCACACCCTCCCACAGTTGACAGCAATGTAATTTCTCACAAATCACACGTGGATTGCGGGTCATTCACTTTCCTAGCGACAAAAACTTGTGACAAACCGTGCCATTATACGAAATGTAAAGTCGATCCGCAAAGTGAAAACATCTTGTACATTTTTAAACGTGACTAGTTTTTCCCGCCAAAAAAAATAATCACACTCCCATTTATTTGCACCACACATTCATTATTTACACATGTGATTTGTTAAAAGCCTCGATTGTTACGTAATATCTGATGATGCCTAGGGGCGAGGTTATTGCGGATGCGGATCCGATCCGCAAAACCGCCCAGACTTATTTACCGGCAATTATTTTTAATAACTTAAATAGTACAAATTGGTGTTAAATAATTAAAAATTACGTAATTATACGTAAACATCTTACGTATTATTCGTTTGCAACTTTGTTTCTTTATCAGCAACAATAAGATAACAAAAAATTCACAAATTTTGATGTTTTTTTGAAATTTTTCAGTCTTTCACGGTCTTTCATTGGACAAGCAGAAATGTTCAATTGTGCCCCACCTTACCACAAAATAAAACATTGGTTTCTGTTTATTATAACCAGATGTGTTATTTAATTTGTTCCAGCTGCTTACCTAAATATTTTTTCATTAATATTATAAGATATTATTGCGCTCCAATTGATAAACATAAGCCTAATATTGTAAAATTTGAATATAAAAATTAAGAAATTAAAGACAGGGTGTGGTGAAAATGTGAACTAATCATATAATAAATACTAGATTATAATCCACTCACACTCTGACTGACAACAAGGAAAGCGGAAATTTTTCAAATGTGGATTTAATAATATAACAATCCGTTTTGATATTCATCGAAAATAGTTTCATTGGCCCTTGGTTTTATGACGTCACTGCCAAATCTTTTCTCATCAACACGCTTCTTGGCGACTACGCCCTCGTAAAACATATTTTTACCCCAATTTTGCAAAACCATTTGCTGAAAATGAATTTTTTTCATTGTTGAAAAATCTTGGAAACAACCACGCCCTCTGGTGGCTTTCACCGCAAACGGTAGTAGACTAACTGTGCTAAAGGATCATCAGCTTTAATAGCTTTAATGGTAATCATAGCAACCAGAAGCTGTAATTAGCTTGTCACAGATCTGTAAATTAATGGGGAAATGCTTTAAAATCATGAAAAAATTACAATAACCGACTGGTAATAATAAAACAAATAGTTAATTTACTATCCATGAATAAAAAAATATTACACTGATTAACATTTTAAACATTTGTCAACTTAAATTACTGTTTGAAACAATGAAGAATATTGCAGTTTGTCCATGACTTACATAACACCACATTGTTTATTATTATTATTATTTTTTACAACAGGTTGTACTTTCACAATTGCAATTCTATACTTGGTTAAAATAATCTTTTCAAAAGGAAACTACAAAAAAGAAAACCATCAGACACCACTTTTTCCAAAATACACAATATGTGAACACGGAACTGTACTTCAGATATGCTTTTTGCCCTATGCTATTCAAAAATATTAAGTAGGCTGTATACTACAGTAAAGGCAAAGTTCTTTTTAATAATACATAATATAGTGTTTAAGAGAAGAAAAACACTTTAGAAATTGAATAATGCAAAATGCACAGAATGACTATGAGCTGTTTTTATTTTATTTTTACATACAATAATTATTTATCTGTCCGGCAATAAATGATAGTTAAAAAGGCATTAATTAGAACATGGAGGAAGAATTTATTACAATTTCATCATTTTCAGGGATATTGCAGCTGTAAAATTATAACTTGGAACCTCAAATAGCAGTCTTGCGAATAAAAGCCGCGGTCTGGAGCATAACCCTGGATAAATCGAGCAATTCATGCTAATTTCAACCGGGAAACTCAAAGAAATTCTACAACGCTAGGGTGTCTTTTCATGAGTGAGCTCTTCGAACCGCTTTAAGGTAGAGCATCAAAAAAATTTGGCCCTCTGGTTGCCAAACGCCGCTAGCAGACGCACCCTGGTAGCACGTGCACATTTTTAATTGTTTTCAGGAAAACTAAAAAAGGAATACTGGAAATCGTTGAACGATAAGTTGCAGGACACAGTCTTACGTTTTACTAATAAATTTTAGCATTGTAACTACATTGTACTATTTTTGCAGATTTCCCAAACAGCATGAATTGTTTTAATGAAGTTTGGGAAATCTGCAAAAATAGTATAATTGAACTACAACGCTCAAATTTATTAGTCAATTGTAAGACTGTATTCTGCAACTCATAATTCAACGATTTCCAATATTCTTTTTTTAGTTTTCCAGAAAACAATTAAAAATGTGCCCATGCTACCAGGGCGCTTCTGCTAGCCGCGTTTGGCCACCAGGGGGCCAAATTTTTTGATGCTCATTTGATTTCTCAGTAGAATATACACCTTTATGTATTTTTGTCAATATACTTAAATATCTATTCTATATTTTATATACCATATGAATGCTCATAACCGATCTGAACAATGTCGAGAAACGCCCACACCGGATCGACAAAAACCGGAATAATTATTTATACTTGTTCTCACACATCTCAACTTTAATTTACTTGCTGAATTACTAAGAAAGGAAAAATTCCGAAATCCTGTGTGAATTTCATCACGGAAGTTGATGTTAATCGGTGTTGGGAATCTGCGATCGATCGAAGATAATCGGGGCCAACGCCCTCGAATTTACAGCTTTTTTTGAAAAATATAAACCGACCAATCATCACGCTCATCTCTGCGCTGCTGCCGATGTGTCACGTGATTTATCGTCGCAGCTCAGCGGGTCAACGGGTAGCAAGCTGATCGCTCATCTGCGCATGCGCAAAGTCACGTCACACGTCACGTGCTAAGCATTTGCCAACGTAAATAGAAATTAACCGTAGTTTTAGGGGAAAGAGAGCGAGAGAAGCACGTGCCGATCGAACCTTTATAGCAGATATATAAACCACGTGACGACATGTTGAGATGCAAGTCACAAATATGGCAAAAAATGTCCCCGTTGAATAAACGATTAAAAGTTGGCAATGCGAAGACGCGAGCGTGTCACTAGCACAAAGATGGCGGCGCCGGAAGAGAAATTCGAACGTCGTCACGAGCGTTTTCGGCGATCGTGCGCAGCTGTGTTAAATTCACGATTCTATCGATTAAAGGAGAACTGACAGGGTAAAATTTTCAACACCAAATCAGTTGAACAATTTTCCATGTGATAACCCCGTTTATCTGCACATTACCTGGTTTTTTGAAATTTTTCCGGCGATTCGTTATTTTTGTAAAAATATATGAAGTTTCGATAAAAACGGACACCGGAACGTCAAAAATACACTCTGAAACGAATTATAACATTCCCAAATCGGCCTATCGGCTGCAGCAGCCTAGATTAACCCACAGTCGCCAGTTAGCCAATGGCGTTCTGGTTTACGATCTCTCTTTCATTTTAAGTAATTCCTTCAATAATTTGTAAACAATTATTTTAATCGAACTCATAGTTTTAATATAACGTTTAAATTCTACGGTTTTAATGGCATGGGACCTTACAAAACCGTGTCAGTTCCCCTTTAATTCACCGCAAAAACACTGGTCAATATGGCGAACAAGACGAAACAATGGTAGACTAATAAAGGGTTACTATTTTAAAAATCAAAAACTGGTTTGAGTCATTTGGCCTATCCACATTTCACTTACGAGATCGAGTTTTACATTTTTGGAAACATTGACTCCTAATAAGATGGAATTAATCGCCAAGTAATCAGATTGGACGCTTACAAAAAAAAAATATTACAGTCATTACAGTTTACCTCACATTAAGGCGGAAGGAGGCTGAGCGAACCATACACTGCAGCCTCCACTGTAGCAGTTACTTTAAAAATCGGCCACGTC
>JAQFZQ010002321.1:0-14485 GCA_034696005.1 Glomeris marginata | reverse complement strand
GTACGCTCGAGCCAGACGTCATACGGAGTCCTCGTTAAAATGATGTAATTCACGCTGCAACATCAACTAAGTTGCATTTTGTACACTCGAGTTTGAGTGGTGGTTGTTGTGCACTCCACCCACGCGGAAGCTGCACCAGGCCAAATTTCCAGCATTTCGTCCTTCACCGCCTCCAAACTGACCTCTTGTGCTATTTGCCCGCGAATTCATTCGCAAATTACACCAATCCTCCTGGTAATAACAAATTATAAGCATTAACGTACTATTAGGCTGACAAACAACTTTTTAAATTTCCACAATCACATTCTCTCAGGATTTATTATCAACAAATATTTGATGCTTTAGACCTGTAATTATAATTGAAGTACTTATTATGCACGAGTGCACAATTCTCTTGACAAGCGTTGTACATAGTAATATCATAGTTAAATGTACTGATATTGTTGTTGAGATGCAAATTTCATTTAAAACTTTATAAACTTATTCGACAATCTTGTATTTATGCAAATATATATTTAAACTAAACATAAAACGCAAGTTTTAAATTCGTCAGCATTTATTGCTTAAATTTGAAAAATGCACTAAATTCCTATTTAAATATGTGCATTGCAATGTAGGAAATTCCATAATATATTTGGCAATTCTTAGTATGGCATCTCTGCTGAGAAATTGCTGTTTACAGTTATATTTTGACTAAGTTAGAGATTGCAAACAAAATTATTTAATTTCTAATATGGCATAATGCCATATACCAATATTTTTAATATTGTAAACGTACATGCATAACTGCATATGGAAATGCGTTGGCATAAATAATGGTAGATTTGGAGTATTGCGCTGCTGAAGTGTACTGTCTAGCATTATAATACATAATGAAAGCGACAGTGTTATAAAATAGTAAGTAGCCCCTATTTGTGAATTTATTTATGCACTTATGAACAATGACACCTAATCGTGGACGTGAGATATTAGTTATAAAAAGCGACCTTGTCCTATATTTAAAGGAGACAATTTTGCATTTTCTGGTCAGCTGATTTTTACATGACTATATAGCTACTTTTTTTTAAGTGAAGCAGTATATGTTTAAATATGTTTTGTATTACAGGTTTCATCTGCATCATTGTTGGTGCAGTGATAGCCGTCATAGACGTTGTCTTCCCTCATAAGTTTTCGACTATTCTTGAAGTGGATTATGATACACCGTACGACAGGCACATAATACTTCAGGACAAGTGTAAAGAAAAGCGAGATAAATCTCACTCGAAGCCTAGAAGTCCTATCGAGGTGGAGGCAGATTTGCAAATGACTAGGACCATTCAAGGAATGGAAAATTTGGGCTTCGAAGATGACCAGCAGAAGTTTCCTTGGAAACGACAAGTATGGCGGGATCAGAGCGAACAGGTGAAGACTAACAATAGCCCCTCGCAAAGGTATGCCACTATGCATTTTATATAGGGCATGATGTACTATAGCAAGGTAAGAAAATGTAAACCGCATTTTATTAGGCGAGTGACAGATGTGAACATCCAGTTGCAAAGTGCGTCCATGTGGTGAAGTTGTTAAAAGAGGCTTCTGCAAATGTGAAACTACGCACTGTGGACAGTTAGTGGCAGTTAGTTGTCGAATTCTATATACGAGTAGAGAAAGGTGTTGTATAACTACTACAACGAAGCAGGTTTTAAGGTGGCGTTTTCTTCAAGAAATGGAGCAATATGTCTGTTGTGAATATAGTTAGTAGTGCTCAAAGGATTTATTGCTTCGGATGGATCTCGATAGAAGAATGGACTGTTTAAAAGTTTGTGTTGAAAACAAAAAGACAACTCAGAGAAAGTGGACAGTTCTTCAAGTTAGTGCCGCTTTAGCAATATAATTGGTCAAGAAGTTGAGATGATGGAGACGTCGTGGAGCGACGTGAAAATGCGAAATTGGTTTAGTACCTATTGCTATTATTATACTGCATTTGGATGATAGTGAAAGTACTTTTACTCAACGAGTGCGTGTTGTTATACGCGTGTGCGAATGTCTGCCAATTATTTGCATCTATTTTCATGGACAAAACCTAACTCCAGTGGTTGCTAGACCATGAAAAATCAGCGGATGTAGCCAAGGTACATGGTTCGAATTTCATTTCATCATTAGTATTATGCTTCTTTGCATATTATTGGACCACGTGATAATTTTTCCTGCGTTAACTGTGTTTCCTATAGTGTGGTAATGTCTTTTTTTCCCGAAGATGTGAAGCTTTCTATTACTGACACACTTTATTTAAACAAAGTTTTATTTCAGTTTTCCATCAACTTTTTTTTTCTCTTCAATTTCTGAAATGTAGAGTTTAGAAAGCATCGTACGTATTGAAGTCCGTCGTGGCGGATTTTATTTTATTTTGTGAATAAATCTGATAAGAAATATCCAACCCAGAATGAAGAGTGCAGAATCGAGAATGTTTGATTTAAATTGATTGTCAAGCTATGTTGCTATTATTATTATTGTTGCAATAGTAGTATTAGTAATAGTATTATCGTTGTTCTTGTTCAAGTGCAATCATTTGTGAACGCCAAGCTGAATGAAGAGTAATAATGAATGACGAGTAATTCAGTTATAGTTTCCTTATGTTAGTTTCAATTGCAAAAATTCTAAGATTTTTTTTGTAAATATACATTTTGTCATTGTAAGAAAGGATTAAAATCCTCTGTTTATTTTTTCAAAAATATTCTATACATGAGCAAAGTTTAAATTCCAACAAAAAATTCCGCAGCACATAAAATATGTATCACATTTTCAGCAACCAGATACTTCACAAAACGCGAAAAGCTTTAAGAAATGAAGAATACATTTTCCAGGTAAATTCCGAAAAAGTACAGGAATTGCTTTTATTTACACTAATTTCGGTATTATCTGTCTCCGATTTCTCTTCCTGGATCATCGATTGTTCATTGTGGTCAAAAATCGCAAGCAAATGGGTCACTGCAGGTGTTTGGTTTTTTTGACAATGCATTTTTTTGTGAATGCGTGAGAAAGAATGGTTTCCAATCTGCCCCTCCCCTTATCCTTTCCCCTGTATAGCCGGTTGCTTTTTCTAAAACGTTAACAAGACTGCGAATCCAGAAATTTATCTAGTTTCTCCAGGTTTTTTAGTTGAACCTGACGAGTTTGCTGTTGATGTTACATGTTCACATGTATTGTACAATTGATAGAAGACGATTTATACGGAAGGACGACATATATGTAAGTATGATAAAAATGAAACTTTATACAAACACCCTATAGTAGTTGTGTTGCTCTAAACACTTTGGTCCAAAGCATCGGCTATAATTAGTGACACTATACTTCGCAGATCGCACAGATTATGAGTGAGTCATCACGACCAGGGGTGGACAGATTATGTACCTGTACAAATATAAAGTGATGTTCTGCAAGCCGTCCAGAGAACGATAATATGGCAGAGAAGCCCACTGGTAAGCATGTTTATAAGACATAATTTGTCATTGTGTAGTACAACTCAACTGGCAATATTTTAAGAGATTTTGAGGTTGTAAAACATGCTCTTTGGAATATTTTTTCTGGTCCTATCCTGATGCATATAGCTTGCTGATGACGGCAATCCGTGTTTATGTTACCGCCAATGTGATAAATGGTCTTTGTATCAAGTTGGTATCCAATGATTCTGCATAGCACACCCATTTCACCTTTCACACCATGATGTTCATTCAGGTTTTACATTATTTACAGGTCGATATAACGGAACAGAGAAGTTATGTAATATTCCATGTAATACTTTCTTTCTCCTTGTATAAGAGAAGATCTTTAAAGGGGTCCTTGTTGCATTGTTGAGCGCCCAGAACAAGGGATGTTGGTGTGTCCGAAATTCCAGTAGTGCAGCCAGCACCAAATAAGTAATCAATTACCCTAGCTATATTGAATATAAACTTATTTATTGCAGTATTTAAATATAATCTTATGACAGTGATTATACATTGTTGGTTGTATGTTTCTCTGGCTACAGGTAATGGAGGACTGACTATTGGTGTTCAATGACCAAAAATGAATACACTCTTGATACTATATATAGAGTATTGCACCAGAGGTTACAATTTCATGTGGCTATTCTCGTTGATAAAGTATTTTACCATTCTATTTGGATATAATCATGTTTGTGCTGTTCTGCGTGAGACGTCATTTAATTGACAATTTAAGACTAACAAATTAGCAAGCAAAAGGGTCCTGAAGATTCACTTGCCAACCTATAGTTAGTACAATGATTCTCTATCACATCTATTTTGGTCAAATTTAAACATATTTTTTTATGACTAGATCTTGCGAACTGTCTAATAGAATTGCATGCAAATAATTACCAAGGTATTACCAAGAGTGTATTACTGAATATCAAGGTAGTTTAAATTAAATATGTTTTGTGACTGAATATGGTTGGGTACGTTTTGTAATACCATATACAGTATTATCATTACGCAGAAGGGAAATGTTAGACTTTAGCCTTTGACCTCGTACGTCATAAAATTCAGTGCACATAATAAGTATTGTGTAATATTAATGACCGGTTTGTCACGTGATCTTGATATTCCGCATTTGCCACGCATTTGCTTGGATTACAGCACTTCGAAGGACAGTTTATTAGAAGTAAAGTTTTTTTGAGGTTAGAGTATGGATGAATCTACTGGTCCTACTGCAGCGAAAATCTCGATGAGCCCATCATCCTTGGCAAGTAGAGCATAGCTTTCATAAGAGCGATTTTTAATTTTCGTTATTTTTTTTAAATGCCAATACTTTCATAAGTTGTTGTAACGCATTCATAAGCAAGCATGCGTCATGTGATGATCGAGTTACTTTTCTGACAAAATTATTGATCTGCAATACTATATTCAAACGTAATTTGAGTATGCGAAATGGCAAAGGTGAAGGCAATTAGGTCTGCATTAATAATTAGCTAGTGAGTTATTAGTGAGCCAATTGACGATGAGCAAAATGTAACCACAAAATGATATTCAATGAAGTCATGTGAGAAGAATAATGAGAGAGTTGAAAACTCATATTTGACGTGTATATATGGGTGTATTTTTTCAGTTGGGTTCAGTGGTGTCAACGAACGGCCTTATACCTGCCTTGCCAAAGGGGAAACGAGTTACCTCATTCTTTTGGCTGAGATTCAGAAAACCTGAAAGTTTTCCGCTCCCTAAGGAAATGAAGGGGTTGGTTGTTGTAGGGGAAGCTGTGCGCTATAGTTTTTAATTCTAAAATAATAATTTGTGCACTGAAAATTTTCATTTCAAGTACTGTGTGAACGATGCATATGTAAACTTAATAACTTGCATTCATTCATACAAACATATATAACAAAAACATTGGGACTTATGTTTATACATTACAAAAACCTTTAACAGTGAAACCACTACATGCAATTAGCAATTATTTTATGGAAATAATTGAAATCGTGGAAGGAGGTTCCACTTTATTTGGAAATTGGCAAAATAGGTAAATTATTTGCTAACGTCTGTTTTTTTTCCTCCTCTGGATATGGAAAGATCGTTCAGCTACTTGTTGTAATCTTAGTGGGCCATCCGTACTTTATGCCACAAGATTTGAAAATGCTTTATTAGCTTGCCCTCTGCAATATCTCATTGTTTAGACGTGAAGAAGATTTTGAAACTTCTCAAATGCAGAACTTAGTATTTATGCATTTTTTATTTTTTGTGCCTATGTATAATAGCTGGTGAGAATGAATGTTGTATTTTTTACTATGAGAAAACTTGCAAAATGATTTGTCAAACACTTCTCTGATTACATATCACAATGCCCCGACTACTGCCACCTTTGCTCTTGAGTTTTGTAACAGGAGGGTAATTAAATAAAACAGCTTTCTATATAGTGAAAGCTTTAATATTAGCTGTACCTGTCACAATCACCTCATTGGCTAATTTGTGTTTTGAGTAGGCTACCATTCCCCTCGTATTCCCTTCTTTTCTCATTTATTTACGGGAAAGTTCAGTTAGTCTTCAAGATTATAGACTATTTATATTTTCAATTGGAATATTGTTTTGGATAAGTTTGATAACCACATACTGCACTATATATTTTCTATTGTATTTGTCACAAATTGTGCATAAGATATATATATTAAATTTCCGAAAATATTGCCTATACATTTTCCTTATTATTAGCATTGTTCTGCATGGGATTCCGAGGAAATAAATAATAAATCGCGCCAGAAAGAGGAAATGGAAATTTTATCTTTTATAACGATGTATTTAGTTCACGTATTTCTCTTGATGGTTCAAGCACTCAAAGTGCACATCAATGCATTGTTAGTTTTTGAAGGGTGTTCTTGCAATCTCATGTATGCCCTGGGTTATATGTTTTCTATCTTTCTACGTTTGCATGTGTGCTATAACAGTTAATTCTTCCTCGAGACAGGGATCGCCTTCCTTGTCAAACATCTGCTGTATATAATTGATTTTGCTTAAATGTGACATTTGAACAATTGAATCTACTTTCCTTGTTTTACAAGAATTCAAATATAAACTTTCCTGCTGAACAGCAATAGTAAAATTTACTTCAGACGTATAGAAAGCTGGGTCTATACAGCAGATCTGCTCCGAATTTGCGTGCAAACAGTACCACCCTTTTGATAATTCATGTAAAATCGTAAGTTGTTCATACACTGGTAACATGTGCTTAATTAGACTAATCTTTGTAAACCCAACCGGTTTAAACATACATTCATTTTCCTTAGAAAATAAATGCCAGATGAAATCACTAATAACAGATTCGCCTGACAACTTCTATGTATACATGCATGTAGGACCCTGTATACAATCCGCAACAAATTTATCCCCAAAAATAACAGTAAACACATTTTTTCGAGAGCTGGCTGAAAGTTGACTAAGTTAGCCAATCATCAATGTTGACTACACAAATATTTTCTTTGATTAGTACAATAGCTACATGGCCAGGTGGTCTTTCTGTAAGAACTTCTGTCAGTTTTTGAGGGAATTATTTTCGTTTTGGGTCATATTCGATGTATACTTTTGGGCAAGTCATCCGTGAAATTACTTTTGCACAAGCTACTTGTCTTGACTGGTTCATCTTGATAAGTGGAATGAAAAAGCTGCATTTACATACATATATGTATATATGTTCAAAACATTCAATTCATCTCCTTAACATATTTATCTTCAATATGAAAATGGAAGTCATATTTTGCCCAATTAATGATGTTTATGCTTCAATACGATTTGATGTTAAATATCAATTTTAATTGCTGTTATTAAATCAAATCGTACTAGATACAATGGGACATAGAAACAAAGTTATAATTTTATTCGGACCTAGAAATGTTGCATAATACATGTTTATCCAATACTTAGTGTATATTTTGTTGAATCAACAAAAACGTGCATTATAATGAGTGTAATTGGACCTGTCGTGATAACTCGTTTAACAAGAAGCTTTTTCAACGCTATTATTAATGATGTAATGAAGTTTTCCGCATTGGCGCGCTTGTTCATATCCTGAAAGTTTGCAGCGAAAACCTTATAATATCCGTATAGGTGATTATTTACACGAGTTGTATGTAACGAAGTGGGAGTAAGTTTTTACACAAATTCGGAATGTGCGCAAATTTCCAAACTTGAATTTCTAAAATGTTCACGTTTTGGCTTATGTTTCAATATGTTACTCTCATAACTCAGTTTTGCTACCAACTGTCCAGAGCTGGTTCATTAACATTGTTATTTAGAAGTATGAAAATTCCCAAAATAAATGTGAAGCACATATATGTGAACACAATAAATAAAATGAAGCTCATCTCAAGATGGAATTTTACGAATTTTTATGAGAAAATGATGTTCCAAATCTTTACACTGCAAGAGTATGAAATCATGTTAAATACACTATATAAAAAGTGTTTTCCAATATTGGCACCCGTTATCTAAATATATCTATGAACTATAGTACCAAATGTTTTTGCATCTTAGCATTGTTTTTTTGTTTTTTTTAGACTTAAGAATTCTGGATATAATATTTGTATCAAATTATACTTTCCTAATGAAAAATATAATTGCAGTAAACGCTCTATTTACAACAGTTGGCTATTGTTTGCCGCAGATTATAATATTCAAGTTTCAATTGAGTCATTGCAAGACTGAATTCAGAACAGATTTCCAAACTTTAATAGTTCCTTAAGTTCCTTATCATGCGCATATATTTCTCAATTACCTATGATAGTGAACAATATAGTCTGATGTGTTCGTATAAAAAGACATGTTTGAGTTAGTGTCGGTCAGGTCTTTGACTGTTTGAAGTATTTTAGACTTTTAGAGGACAACCATGTTGGTTGCCGAGGGCGGGCCGGTGTGAAGGCCGTTGACTTTTCGTGCAACTCGGTTCGTTCATCGTTCCACTTTAATGGCCGTCCTGCGCCATCTCATTTTCCTCAAGAACTTCTCAACAGTGCCATCTAGTATCCAAAAACTTAGATACGAATGTTACTCGGTACACTCTGCATATTGCGGGAATTTTGAAATGCGAATAACATGTAATATTGCATTATCCAGCCTCAAATTCTCCTTCATTAGCCACCAGGCATGGCATATACGAGGGACATCCAGAAAGTAAGAGTACTCAATTTATTAAAAATCGAAAAACCAATATATATTAAAAAAATTTACACATCGTATACCTATATCAAACACTATTTTTCAACATTTAGTTGCCTACCATCTCTATGCACTTGGTGAGCAATGGGGTGAGCATTCTGATACTTTCATCAAAAAAGTCTCGCTCCACCACTTTGGCACATTGTTTGACACCAATCTGGACCGCATCAGTGGTCGAAAACTTTATTCCACCCATAAACGACTTCAGATATAGGTGAAAAGATGAAAATCTAAAGGTGCCAGATCAGGTGTAAGAGGGGTGGTTGATGATGTCCCAACCGAATGAGTCCAAGAGTTGATTTGTGACATTGGCTGTGTGGGGACGTGCATTGTCATGCAACAAGCACACTCCCTTCTAACACCCCCTTATTTTATTCTTTATTACCCTCCGTAGATTTTTTGATGTTTTTTTATGGTTTCGACCACCGGTGACGTCCACAGTGCCATCAAGCAATGGGCCAAAGTGGTGGAGCGAGGCTTTTGATGAAGGTATCAGAAATCTCATCCCTTGGCTCACCAAGTGCATAGAAAAGGAAGGTGACAACGTTGAAAAATAGTGTTTGATATATGTATACAAATGTGTAAAAGTTTGAACAATATTGGTTTTTCGATTTTTAATAAATTGAGTAGGGCTACTCTTACTTTCTGGTATACTATATAGAAGTTCTCCATTCATGTTAATGGTTCATGAACATATTAGTATATTATTTTGCTTCTGAAATTATATATGGCAGACTTGTTACAGACCTTGTATTGTATACTTAGGCTTATATAAGTGAAAGTATATGTGATATAAGTTTGCATTGCCATTTGATGGTATTTTTTACATTTTGTGAGTGGCTACATGAAATTGTAAAGTTATTGATTAATCAGATGTTTTTTGAATGTTAAGTAAAAGTTGCAACTTGTACTACGTAATTTCGATTAGGTATAGTATATTCAATGCAACATTTGCCGTATACTGCTGCTTATTATCAACATTTAGTAGGATGAGTGATACTATATAACATGAACTTCCTTTAAATAATTTAAATAACAATCACTCCAAACACCCTTTAAGGTTTATGATGAACAGGTTTTGGTCAGATGGTGTGCAGTTGCACTTAAAAGGGTGTTAGCCATGAGACATTCTGTTACTCTTTATAGGGTGCAAAAATGCACAATATTTTCTTAGAGTGATACACTTATTGTTCACTTGCATTTATTGTAACAATGGTCTACGTTTTCAGGACTTGCAGATGTTGCCAATTTTATATACATATTACGTACTATATACACCAATTTCCAGTCGATTTTATTATATAGACCTGCGTGACAAAGAGTTTTCCCTTTTTTCCAACCTATTTCACACAACACCAGGAAAGAACAAAATAATATAGCACTATTGTGACTTTCATAAAAGTCGGTATACTGTATCGGTTACTTTACTGTGTAATCTCTTTGTTCAAAGATATCGTATAGCTAGGATATAAAACTAGTATACTTTAAGAGTAGGAATCGAATGGCATGCAAGAGGTTCTGAAGTTAGTATTCATATTATTTGGCAGTATATAGGTATCAAAGGAAGAGTTCAAGAGGCCATCTTTGGCGCCAAAACTCCTCGGAGTTTGCACCAGACTTCGTATTTCTCGCACCTATTCATCTGCTAACACACTCGAATTCATGTTACAGCAATTTGCACCGAACATTAGATAGCATCAACTAAGAGCTCGACTAAGTATGTCAGTGCACATCTGATACAAATTAAGAACCTGCTGATTGCGTTGAAATTTGTACATTGTGCTCATAGGTGTTTTTATATGTTTATGCCATAAAATGTATTATATTGTCTGGAATCACCGCCTGAATTGAAATTTCACAAATTCCTATTTCTGCAGTCACAAAGCAGATTTACAGCTTGCAACACTGATAAAATTCGCATTTGTAAGTTTAAAAAACAGTCAGCCCTCATTATAAGAACCCCGTTTGTCCGGTCAATATTTGCCTGTTAAATGGTTCTGAAAGTTCCAACATACGTGTTCTGTGTTCCTTGTGTTGCATTCAAGCACCACCCTCCAAGAAGACTCCACCCACTACTTGGAAAAGAGGGCAACACATATGACGTTGGATGACACTAGCTAGTGTCGTGTTCGCACAGAAATCAAGAGTGAAAGTCACATACATACAAACACACAAAATGCATGGTATAGCGTCCATGCAGAAAAAGATAGGGAGATTCGTATAGGAGGCGGGCTTGAGCACAACACTGCACAATACGTATGTGGATGCGAGTCATTATAAGGAACACTAAAACAAATGTTGTATATATGAACGCAGGTCGTAAAATGTCACCCTTGGTGTTAAGTGGGTTTTGTCATTATCCAGCTAGCATGCATCAAGGGCAATGCTATATATAGAGCTTGTCCAGGGTGGAGGATCACATGCAAGTATACGCTGCAAATGTAACCTTTCACAAGCCAGCTGTACAGCCCAGATAGTATAGCAGGTGGTGTGGACAAGAATGCTATAGTGGTTCACTTTACACGATACAAAATACTCATATCAGTTTCAAAATGCAGAGGTTCTTCGGTGGCAATAGTAGCTAGCTAATACATGACAGAATGTATTTCATATTCCATTATACAGCAATTCAAACACATGAAATATCTTTGAAGAAAAGGGAGGATAGAGAAAGGTGAGCTGCATGGAAAACATGAGAAGGGGTTATAGGAGTGGGGAATGGACAGTGGGCATTATTAGTGATGGGAGAGTGTTATTGGAGAAGTTGGAAGGACAGTTCCACGTGGCACGAAATAGTTGTATACATAGCCTATACAGTATACATACATGAAACGCATCTGCTCATCGTGAAGCTGCTCTGCATCTAAATCCATGTTTTCGTGATCAATTGGTGCAGAAACCTTGGCAATATCCTTATCGGTACAGGTCTAGATGATGGAAATTTTACTGTGTCATCCACTCTCAAGTACTCTCCGTTGCAGGATAGAATGAAAGGACTGGCTACACGCTTTCCTTCCAGTCCCATTTGATCAGCAGGTTAGGGCCTCCAGAGTGGGAGGTATAATGGTGGCCTCAATGATTTCACTTTCCAGGAAGCTTCAGTCATTTCTGGAAGCCACCATCAGGGTGATAAATTTGTATCTGGGTGACTGGGATGGATGAGCTATATTTGATTTTCTTAACATGGTGTTCATTGAATGGGCACTGGTGAAGGCCAGGGAAATGCAATAAACAAGTGTAAATTAGACCGGATAAGTGATAGGATGTTCATTATTTGCGTTTCACAGCTACCATGCATTATATTCGTGAGTATGAGCACTTTGGGGTCATTCCACAATGGTATATGACATTTTGGTATTGACAAGTTTCCGATTACTAGTTCCACGCATTGAAACATGATCGCAAAATTGTGGATATATTTCGAAAGGAAATACATACACAAGATCTCGTGTAATCGGAATTTTATGCATGTTATTCTACAGGTTAGTAAGTCAGAAGTCCGGTTCGTGCATGTGGTTATGTAATTGAAGCTTGGATGAATGAATTTAAAACACGCATGACAGATATTGAGCAGGTTGGGGGCCATCTGGTATGCCCATTGGTGACCTTGGACAATGTTATCAAGGTCATTGCAATGCTAACGGTGGTGTTATGGACGTTAGGGGGCCGATATCAATTACAGAAATGACAACTGCCTTTTATGGCACGCAATGCATCAAACAGAGTGCAAATCGCTATCAGGAACAACGTGGTTGTGTTGAAGAGGCCAACTATAGCTTGGATGCTTTTGTATTGGAAGTTTCCAGCTACGTACGTAGTACCAGCGTTATTAGATGCAACTAATTACTACTGGTATTTCATTTGAAACAGGTTTTTCATTTAAATGCAACTCTATCTGCGAACTGAAATGTAATTTTACAAATTGAGAGTTATATAAAAATTAAGGTGGAACGACATTGTAATTTTAAAAAATAATTCACTGGTCTTTGCCTACATTATACGTATGTTAGTGGATTGTAATGGGTATAGAGGCAGGCCATGGCCAGCAATCCCGGTATCATTTACAGCCAAGAAGGTTCGCAGCACTCATTGGCGTGTCATGCGGACATCTTCCACTGGAGAGCGCTGCTTGTACAATATTTTCATGTCTTTTATCTCAAGATCCACACACACCATTTTATTCCTCTAATTTACCCTTCTAACACGAGAGGAAATATTATCTCCAAAAATCTCACCAGTGGACATGCTTCTCCTAAACTTATTTCAAACCCCTCTACTAAACTTATTGGCTTCCCCTATTTGGCAGACTTAGTTTATGTGTGACACCTAATTGGTATCCAGCTTCATAAATAATTTTGAAAACATTATTTTTGCACAAGTTGTTGCATTTCAGTATTGTCCCATTCATGCATGTTTCTATTTATCGTCCTACATCGTGCTTTTTGCAGATGGGATTTCGTCACAGTGGTTTTTGACAAACACTATCCTTGACCTACATGAGCCACTAAATTCTTTGGGTGTTGTTGATGAAGTCTCCACCAAGTAGACATAAAGCCGGATCTCTGACACAGTGCGGCCTTCACTAACCTTACGGGTTTCAAAGCATTTGCAATCTTTTGTCGAAGCTGTAGGGGGAAATCCTCTTGTGTATATACCCAGACAAACGTATGCACCTCGAAGTCTTTCTTTAGGTCTTTAACCTTCACCTCAATGCTAATATTTGAATGGTCCCTTAACCTGAGGCATACTGCCGAGCAATTTTAAATTTTGACTTTTTTGCCCAATAGATTTTTGAAAAACAAAATCACGTATTGCACCCTCGTAACTGGCAAATATTTTAAGAATCGCTACCAAACGATTTAGGTTGGAGCTGTCAGTAGCAATTTAATACTTAATCTAGCCTGACAAATTGTTAAATTTCGGGAGCGCGAGTAAATTGCAACATGCCATATAGGCGAACCAATATTGCAAAATTGAGCACTTAAACGTTGTTAAGTCAGTTTATCTCTGAAATACATTTTTGGCATAATAACCTCTTTGTGACTTCAGTTATGTGGGTCTCTTGGCATGGAGTAAAATTTCAGGTTTCAGTTATTTTTTACGCGTCACTCTACGCAGAAATTAGAATATGAAGACGAAAGTTGATTGGTGTCAAGCTCTTCATGTTTTACCATGATAATATTTCATTGTTTTCAACCTTACTATATTTTAATGGTTTACGATTGGATAGATATTCATTCTTAGCACGACACCTTTATATTGCATTTAAGTTTATGAGGTTTTGGTAATGAGAATTTGAGGAAGGACTTATTACAAGGCTCTGCCTTGCAATAAAATGTGCGAGCCTTGAGCAAAATGTTCAACATTCTTCGTTTCTGCATATTTGAACTCTAAAAGACAAGGTTGAATGGCACTATTACAACATGTAATCAGAGTGTAATGGTAGTTTTTAATTCACGCATTGGTAAATTAAATTTCACTTCGCTTGATATCTACCTTGGCACACTTTCAAGTCATTTACTTTCAATTTCAATGTGTTTATTCAAATGTTTCTTAAATTACTTAGTAGCAGCGTTCCGTTTGAGTTCGCTTTAAGGAACTTGCGTTTTGCTGTTTATCAACGCCATAACCTCTAATCACAACAAAGGTTGTAAGAATATTTAACAAACCATACACCATTTATCACGTCCAAACAACTTTCAGGAGAACAATTCAGAATTTCGAAAATGCGTTGTTTTCCCTACTTAGCATATCGGGGGAGCAATCATTGAACGGCTTCGCCGCAAAGCGTCAGCTTTCACAATGTTACTCGTCTT
>JAQFZQ010002320.1:0-14486 GCA_034696005.1 Glomeris marginata | reverse complement strand
AGTGACGTTACCATTCCTTTGCAGCGAAAACAGCGCTTGGCGCTACCTAACCTAACCTATTTTTATATACCTTGGGCGTATTTGTCGGGGATTGGCCTTGCAAGGCTTCGGGTGCTCGTTGTTGATCTCGGTGACGTTATTTTTTGTTAACTGACCGCTCCAGACGTGGTTTTGGTCGCAAACTGGACTGTTGTGGTTTCCGGATCGGATTTTTTCGCATCTTTCACGTTTTCGGATCCGCAAAAAGCGAATTTGCGTACGGAAAGATCTGAATGCGTCCTGCGGTAAGTCTCAAATTTTTCCCCATCTTTTACCCCTAAGTTCATTCATCGCTCGTACACGAAAATAGCATCGTTTTGTTGTCTAAGAATAAGATCCCAGTTGAGCTATGTCTCATATTTGTCCGCAAGTTCCTTAACTTCAAATTTGTAGACGGAATTTTGCACCGTTTTTTTGCGCCGAAATTCGCGCCCAAAAAATCTCCATCCAAGCCTAAATTCTCAAATTCCCGCATCAATTTCCTCCTTTTTCTTATTAACATATCAATATTAAAGCCTGTGCTGTAAATATACACCTTTTGTGCAAGTTTATCTCTCATTTTTCACCGTTTTATTTGCGATTTTTCCGGGGAAATTGAGAGCAAAATATCAAAATTGGGACAACATGTTTTTAATATAATTCCATAAAAATTATATAATAAATTCAGGTTAAAAATAAGATTAAACAATTTATTATAAGCGTGTTATAAACAATTTATTATGTGATTTAGAAATTTCCCTTTATTTATAGTTATTATGATATAATTCCTTAAAAATTATCAAAATGCTGGTTAAAAATGAAATAAAATTAAATTAAACACTGTATTATAATTGTGTAATAAACAATTTATTATGAGATTTAACAGTTGTCCTTTATAGTATTTTATCCAAAAGTTTTGTAGGTTAGATCTATGGTTAGATTACAGAAATTTGAAAATTTATTGAAATTTTACGTCAAGATTTTGCTCATAAAATATCACAAAACTGCAAAAATTATTATGTTTATGAGGATTATAATTAGAAATTATTCAATTATTATTGTCTTTCCTTGTTAGTATTATTAAGATTATGTTGTTTTTGTTATTAATATAAAATAAGGAAAATATTTTAGATATTTATTAACCAAAATCCTGAAATTTGCTGAGAAATTAAAGAGAAATGGAGGACTCATTTGATTGCAGCGCCACCTAGCCGTCAAATTTCCTTATTACTGCACTACTAATTACTGAAAACATACAACAGCAGTGTGACCATGTGTTAAACTTCCTGATTTTGAAGCAGTTGTACTATTTCATTGAATTGCATTGCCCTTTTATTTATTCCATTTATAATTGCAACTTTTGAAAATTCACAAAAAAATGTTTCCAATCATTAAAATCGTTAAAAAATGGTGAATTAATACTAAAACTATGTAATTATCAAGTATCTATGCAATCTATGTTTAAAATATAATAATAACAATTCCATTTAATTTTGTTTGTAGAAATAAAAGTAAATAATGAGGTAGAAAGTGAAAGTAGGCTTAAGTTGTTTTCAGAAATTGATCAAAAAATATTAGAAAAATATTGAAAAAATTGGGAAAAACTGTCCTAATATATTGTTGAACAGTGTCTAGACGGCGTGACAGTATGTTTTTTTCACATTAGTCACGTGATAGTTAGGAAACATTTCAAAAAGTAGGTTAATTTGGTTTGATTTTTTCCCCACATTTATTTTTAGTTGTTATGCTGTAACATATATGTTTAATTTGAATGATATAACATTGCGACTGGGTTTTATTGCATTGCTGTGTTTATTATATACCTTTGCCAACTTCCTGTATAAAGTGAATCCTGAAAAAAGAATTGTCCAACAAACAAGGTTGATATCATCATGGCTGTGGGTGTTTCAATGTAACTGTGCCCATTTTTAGACAAAATGCTTGATACCGGTCCAACTGATATTTTCAACCCACTGTTCAAGAATTCCAAGTGACATGTAATACGTGTTCTAATGTTGTAAAATTGTCCTGAAGTTCTAATTTGAAAATTATATGAAGAAATAAGGTGGGCCATAAGTATCTCCCCGTTACGCAACCCAACCACTTTTGATATTTCTGTGTTAAATAAATAACAGGCTTGAAAATGTTTTCCTTTTATATTTACTGATCATCTTACGTTTCTTTCTTTTGTAGTATACTTAAAATAAGTAGGTTATTAGTGGAAATATCGGAAATGATGAGAAAAGCTGATAAGTAGGCCTAAATATGAAATTAATAAATTTATGAATGCGTAAAATTTCAAAACTGGATTATGACAAGACCCAGACAGGTTTTTATGTAGTAATTTTTATAAATTGAGCTGAGCTGTGATTATAAAATTTAGGTGGGCCGATTTATTATATTTATAATCATTTATAACTTTTAATGCAAATTTAAATACAAATGTATAAATATATTGTGAATAATTTAAAATAAAATATAATAATTTGAATTAATTGTATTTGTTTGCATTTAACTATACCTAATTATTTATATTTATGTGACATTTATATTAAAGGTTACATGTATAGTTTGTTTGAAATGTTCATTAATAGATAAATGAATAATTGTAGTTATATTTGTAGTAATATTTACATGAATATTTACAGTTTTTGAAGTACTTAGTTACAGTTGTATAAACACAGTAATAGAGTTACAGGAATAATTACGTTTATATTTGCAGTATAATAGTTACATTAATAATTACAGCTTTCTTTGAAATAATAATTACATGAATAATTACTGTAATATTTCAATAATAGTTACAAGAATAATTATATATTTGCATTAATATTTACTAGAATAATTGCATTTATATTTGAAAATTTGCAATAATTATAAGATATGAATAATTACAGTAATTACAATAGTTACAGTAATATTTCAATAATATTTACATGAATTAAAATAATATTTAAACAATAGAACTTTAAAAGAATAACTACATTTATATTTACAGCTTTGTTTGAAATAATTGTTATAATTACAGTAATATTTAAACAATAGTTACAGGAATAATTACATTTATATTTGAAAATTTGCAATAATTATATTATATGAATAATTACATTTTTAATTACAATATAGTTACAAGAATAATTACACATATATATTCGCATTAATATTTACTTGACTATTTACAACTTATATTTGCAATATTATATAAATAATTACAGTAATATTTAAACAATAATTACAGGAGTAATTACATTTATATTTACATTACCCAATATTTTAATATTTAATTCCTATTTAACTTTTAATTCTTTAAAACTAAAATATACAGTTATAGACCTATCCACAGTATAATCTGTCTATACTGGAAACCTGTCAATGGTGGAAAATGGAAGGGATTACTTGAGGGGTGAGTTTTTGTTGTTGGTCAATTGAGTGAATGAGGTATGACTCACCCTAAAAATCCTATTTATTATTCTGTGACGTAACACTCGGGATTAAAATGGAGGATGAACTCCTGTTGTGAGTATTTCCTTTCCTCCCTCGGTGACATTTCTCTTATTTTTCCTGCATAACTTCTGCAATTATTGTTGGTGGTTGTTGGGCGGGCCAGAAGTAACTCCCCGTGGTTACGTCAATAGGAAATTGTGAAAAGTCACACACTGTTTTCTGGTTTTATCTCGCGATAACGTGCCACAAGTCACGTGTCTTTTAAAACACATGACTGGCTGAATTTATAATTAATATTAGAGGTGTTTTTTAATGGTGCATCAATTAAAAAATTAAATTTAAAAATTATATAATTTTAATATTTAAGAAAGTATTTATTGAGTAATAATATTTGGATTAATTACAGTGAAACCTGTCTATGGTGGAATCTCAAGGAACCATAGACAGGTTTAAATGTATATTAGAAAATAAATAGAAGAGTTTTTGAATGGGGGATGTAATGGGGAGTTACTTTTGAGCCAGGCGGATTCTGAAGTAGAAATGATTTATTTGACCCTTTTAAATGTAAGGAGGTGAAAGTAAGAAGTTTTTGCACTCAGTCACTCCTTGTTTGGTAGCCTAGAAATGATGTGACCTCACTTTCAAGTCGGGCTAATTATGCTAACATATAAATTCAAGCAAACTGGGTTGGGAAAGAAAAGCGCCATCTGTCCGCCGGATTCTCAACTATACCATCTTGTCTACTTGTCTCCTAAATGGCTAATATTTGGTGAAAACGTTGATGGATGAGGCGAGAATAAATGTATGGAAGAGTAAAAATGATGATGAACATCGATCAAAATGAAGGAAGACATTTTTTCCAAGATGGCCGCCATTTTTCCCCATTTTTCCCTTTCTTTTGTCTCATTAATGCTCCAAATAAATTTTTCCACTTTACAAATACTTTTCCTGAATGAATAACAGTCCTGTTTGCTATTTTCCCTGTAGTTATTATAACATTGTTTGAATTTATAGTATTTTAATGCCTGTGAAATCCGTTTGGCGGCGCTGCGCGTTAGACAAGACTAGAGTAGGCTTAATTTCAATGCTTTGTAAATAATGTTGTATGCTGTATAAACAAATAGGAAAAATTAGGGATGGTTTACAATATATTGTAGTAATTTACGTACAGGTTTATGATTTTTAGCTAGTTTTAATTATTAAGAAATTAATTACGAAGCTGCTACAAATTAAAAATGACAAATTTAAATTAATTGTCCCAAAATTTCTTTATAAAATATTTAATTACAGGATTTACAGAAATATTGAATAGTAATTAATACAAATTAATGGTTTTAATTAAGTTTGTTAAATTACATTAATTTTAAATATATAAACATAAATTTCTATATTTAACTCAGATAATATTTAATTTTAATTTGTTATTTTTTGTAAAATTTAAGCATTTAAAATTATGATATAATTATATTTAATATAAAATGGGGAAAATAATAAGGGACATATTTTACATATATAGGTATGTATTGATATAATAAAAAATGATAATGTGAATTTGTTTTTTGGGTTCGTTGATCGCGAAAAATTTTCAATTTGCCAAAAGGGAAATGAAAAATTCCTTTCTTTCAGTTTCATATTATTTTTTATATAAAGAAGCACTCGGATACATTATCATTACTATTATTATACATTTTCAAACACACATTTCACATTTTTTCACGTGCATTTTTGTCCTGAACGGAATTTCTTAATCACCAATAAAAATACTTTTTGTTTTACTCTCTTATAAAAATAGGCCTATTTGTGTATTTAAAAAATATATGCAACCTTGACAATTAAGTGCTAATTAATTTTCCAACCTCAACCTGTGGATGGATAAACATTTGTTTTTAATTAAGGGCTTACATATTAGCTGCATATTTCCTGGAATGAACAACCGATATTAATTATGAAAGAATAAGTTTTTTAGGCCTATTTTTATATCTTGAAATATTATGTGTGACATGTGAAAAATAGTATTTCACACTGATTGGTATTTATTGATGACAAGTTTGGCTTTATGGTCGGATAATGTGTTGTTTGTTTGCTTTGCTGGACATCCGAGTGCATCATGGGACAAACGGGGATCATTCAAAACGAATGTCCCCATTTTAGGCCTATTTTATAAATTATATTTTTTATTAATAGAAAAGGATAATAATTTTGTTTTAATACGGGATATATGTCTGTAATTATGTAGCAAGTTACTTTTAATGTTCTACATATGTATAATTGCATTTGGATGAATTTTATTTATTTTTGATGGGGTTTTGATAAATTGAGAACTTAATTATTGAACGCTCCCTGCAAACGAAGTTCGTTCAACTCCGCCCATTTATCGCCCACACAATTTGAAGTTCACACGATAATACATATATATTACATGTCTTTTCATTTAAGTTTTATTTATTGTAAGATTAAAATATCTCTGATGTTGATGAATGAGAAAAAAGTAGGCTTAAATACAAATGTCATTTATTAGTGAATTCCTTATAAAAAATTCGTTTAATTTAATTATTATTATGCAGTATGTCAGTTGGAATGTTTCTAATTGTATTTTGTATGTGGTAAATGTTGAAATTTATTTCAGATTAATTGCATAAAAATCTTTTGTGCATTTTATCAAACTTTTTTGTGAATTTGTACATTTACTATACAAATTGTTTAAAATCTATTTATGGCAAGCTGTTAATTTTTATTGCAGGCTGTTCACGATATAGTATTCAAAAATGTGCATAATTTGTTACAGTATTTGCATAATTATTGAGAATTGTGCATAATTTAAATTGCAAAATGTAGGCAGTTTGCTATACAAACTATTCATATTTATTTATTGCAAGGTGTTAATTATTATTGCAACCTGTTCATATAGGTATATATTGAAAAAGGTGCATAATTTGTTGCAATATTTGCATAATTGTTGCTATATTTACATAATCTATTGCACAATATATACACATTTATTAATTCTTTGCAAAATAAATTTCATCCATAACATTAATATTCTGAATTGGCAATAATGTGCATTTAATTTTCAAATATTTATTAATTCTAATTTGTTATATGCGTATAATACAAACCTGTCTATGGTGGAAACCTGTCTATGATATAAATTTGGATTTTTGTTGGGCCAAATGATAGAATTTTATTTTATTTTATTTTATTTTTTAAATAATTTAAGCCTTTCTACTCTGGAAAACCCGTTTATGGTGGAAATGTAAGATGGAAACCTGTCTATGGTGGAAACATGTCCATAATGGAAAATGTTTATTTTTTGCTAAAATTGGACAAATTAATATAGGCCTAATGATTATTTTTGTAAATAAAAATATCTCTGTGCTGGAAAACCTGTCTATGGTGGAAAGTTGTTCCAGTTCTTTGATATTCCACCATAGACAGGTTTTACTGTATGAACTTGAAGTGTATTTGATTACAAAAATGGCTGTTTTTAATGTCTAAGTTTGGAAATGGCAGTATTTTATTTGTTGGAATGTGTGTTGAAATTTTTGTTTGTTGGCTCGCCATAGACACATGTATTTGAATGATGTATGGCTTGCCAACAGCAACCCTAGAGGTCTTTGAACTACAATTTTCACGCCAGTTATTTCAATTAGTGCCGTACTTTTGCCCAGCATACAATTTATTTTCTTTCCATTTCATATTTTTACAATATTAATAAATAAACTGAGAAAAACTTTTTGAAAAGTTTCAAAAAAGTTTTTCATATCTGTTTATATGCACTTATATTTCCCAGACTTTGTGTTTATTTTTAGCAGTGACTTCTGGGTAGTCAGGAATATTGATGTTGGTCAGTTGTGCTGCTCCCAGGATGCAGCTGGCCCTAAAATGACGTCATCATGTAACTTTGGGGGCGAAAATGAACGCAAAAAATTCACTTTTAAACTCAAGCCACGCCCATATTTTCCTTCTCAAATTTCTTTCACCTCCCACTTAAACTTCCCACTCAAACTAAACACTTAATCAAACCCACTGCATAAATGCAAATATGAACAATGACATTTATATCAATTTAAACTGTAAATTTTTGTTACTACCGGTTTGTTTAAATCTGTGGGCGTGGTTTGGGCGTGGTTAGAGTGATGATACTATACTTGGATGATAGCAGTGAAGTATGTGTACAAGCAGTAAAATATTTAGACCTGTAACTTGAAAACTTTGGAAGTTATAAGGGAAAGTATTTAGTGGGGCATGTTTGAACATTAAATTTTATTTAGTGTTTAATTATTTATAAAAATTAAATAAATTATTATAATAGAAAATAATTAGGTGTAACTGCAAATTATATATATATACAGTAAAAACTTTCCACCATAGACAGATTTTCCAGAATAGTTTTTTTAAATAAACATTTATCATGCAGTCTATGTCCCAAAAAAGTTAAAATTTTCCACCACAAACAGTTTCCACCATAGACGGGTTTAACTGTACCAGAATTAGAAGCCATTAACCTGTATATAAACTGTAAAAGTTTCAGACCTGTAACTTGAAAACTTTGGAAGTTATAAGGGAAACTGTAAGGTGGGGCATGTTTGAACATTCGTGTTTTTTAGGTTTTCTTATTTCTAAAAATTAAATAAAATATTACAATACAGAATATAATTGGGTCCAAGTGCAAACTGTGATTTGTTGGAGTTTTTAGAGTGTTTTAAGAGGTTTTTGGGAAATGGATTAAGCGGCCATTGTTAAGCTGTGACAGGTTTTTGAAGGATTTTCATATAAATGTGAGAAGGAAAGGTTATCGGACTTGAAGTTGAGTATAAAGTGTATTGATGTTGGTCATGTGACTGATGATGATTTGCAAGTAACTTTTGGGGCAAGTTGAAGTGATGCATCATGGGACATTCAAGTCTGCCTCAAATCCTTTCAATCAACTTGTGTCTGCCTTTCAGTACATTGACTTTTGAAACTGCACAGGAAATGGATATTCTTGCAGTTCAAATACTGCTTTCCAACATCGATTTTAATTATGAATTAAATTGCGAATTAATGTCTAACATTCCTAAAATAAATTAAATAAGTTAATGTACTTCCACTTCCGATAAATTAAATTTTATACTGCCATACAATCTTGTGTGGGATTTTTTGATATGTAATTTGGTTCCTTATTTATTTCAGTATATAATATTTATAAGATTATTAAGTTGGGAATTAAAATATTAAATAATTATTTTAAAGCATTATGAGTATTTTTACAATTTGTATTATTACATAATATTAAATTTACAATGTTCTAATTTAAATGTGGGATTAAAGAATGATTAAAAGTTAGGATTAACAATGTAAATACTATTATGAAATGTGTTTAATTTTGAATAATTGAAATTTTAATGTCGTAATATAATTGTAATATACATAAATGTATATAATGTAATTATAATATTTTATATTTAAGAATGTTATAATTTTAATGTCATTTTTAGCAATGCTTGTAATGTATAATGTAATGGTAATAAATGTAAATAATGTGATCTTATTCATTTTAATATTAATATTAATGTAATGTTATTATACATTGATACAATTGTAATTATTTATGCAATTCTAATGTTTATTAATGCAATTCTCATATTTATTAACGCAATTCTAATATTTATTAATACAATTCTGATATTTAAAAATACAATTCTAATATTTATGAATGCAATTTTAATATTTATTTATGTAATCTCATTCATGTAGTTTTCTATTAATTTAATGAATTTATTAATTTAATATTACTTATGTAATTTCAAAAAATTTCCAAGGAAATAAAACAGTTTTAACTATTTTACTAAAATAAACATAATAACTATACAATTTTCCTTGGTTTAATATTTGGTTTATAATATTGTTGTTTTCCGTTTAAAATTATCAGATTTCAGCTCTAATTTAATTCAAATGTTTTTTTAAATAGATAAGCAAGTAAATTCTTCATTACAGAAATTGCAAATGAATTACTCTTATAAACCCATTTACTGTACATACTTCATGTTAGGCTTAAAAATTGCCTGTGTGCCCCAATTTCTTATGTTTATCTTAAAATCATTGGACCATTTTCAGTATATTATTTGCTAAGCTCAAAATGAGCAACAATCCGATTGCTAACAGTACTGTCTATTGTTTACATTTCTTTTTTTGTTTAAAGGGGAAATAAGGAGAGTAAAAAAGTAGACTTTCTGCAATGTGTGCGTTAAGTAATGGGCGGGGCAAAAAGAAAATGGCGCATTATGTTTCCTGTGACGTCACGGTTGGCAGCTGCGTTTTGTATCCTTTTTCGCCGCTCCTCTTCAAAACAAGTCCTTTATCTGGTTGCATATATAGTTACAGTGCATTTCCCGAAAGTGAAAAGCATCGGTGCGATTTTTAATTTCACTATAATTGATCCCCAACTGCTTTTTTTATCTTCTTTTTCCATCCTGGACTGTTGAAAAAAAGAAAACGTAGTTTCCTTGACCCATTTTTTTCACTTTTCCTCGTCTGCGACGACAAATATTCACTCGCAAGTACTTTCCAGTCGTTTTCGGTGCTAATTTTACCTTTCGTCTGCGACTATTTGCGTTTTGAAGGGAATTCAGAGAGTTGTTTGCGACGAACAGCGCGCCATACGTGACGCGTTCTAAAATGGCGGCGCCCATGCCGCGTTTGAATCGTTCGAATCCGTAGAACGCGACGGAAAATTTTGCTTTTCGCGTCGAATAAACCGCTATATACTCGATTATAAACGAAGAAGAGGTCGTTTTACATAGAATAGTACGAAATACAAGTGTTTATTTTGCTTTTGAGACCGGAATTAGGGAAAATTAAACGTTTTTCGACCGAAAATTAACGGTCATGGAACGTTTTCAAAAATTAACGGTTTTTCAAATGCAGACATAACTTTTTTGAACTGACGTTTGAAATACTAATGTCAGTGCGATTGAAAACGACAGTGGAGACGTTCAGAGTGCAACTTTGTGATTAATCGACTTTTTTGATCGGTTGATAAGCAGATGTACATTGATGATTGTGGGCAACCAATCGGAACGCAGCTATGGCGTACCAACAGTTGCAGTGTGTTGCGTTTCGTGGGAATTTTCAGGGTTTGTTGATGCTAACTGAGCAGATTGGGTGTTGTGTGCAGCTGGTTTTCGTAAAAAACAAATTTTGAAAAACCAAGTAAGCAGTTTCGGTCAAGATGACAGGAATGTCTCAATTTACATCGGCTCGAGTTACGATTAATCGTTTGAAAGTCAAATTCTGAAATGATTTATTTCCATATTTGAGAATGGTAACATTTAAATAATGTGGTTGATATCAAAAAGTAAATGATTCCAAGGATACTATAGTAATAGCAGAAGCTGTAAATTGACTTCCAGATTATCCAGTGTGAATTTAAAGTCAGGGAATTTAATAAAAAGTGTCATAAAATCAGGGAATTTAATATAATTTAATAGAAAGTGCAATGAAGTCAGGGGATTAAATAGAAATTGCTGTAAAATCAGGGGATTTAATACAAACTGCTATATAAAGTCAGGGAATTTAATAGAAATTGATGTAAAGTCAGGGAATTTAATAGAAAGTACAATGAAGTCAGGGGATTTAATACAAACTGCTATATAAAGTCAGGGAATTTAATAGAAATTGATGTAAAGTCAGGGAATTTAATAGAAATTGCTGTAAAGTCAGGGAATTTAATAGAATTTAATAGAAAGTGTCATAAAGTCATGGAATTTAATAGAAAGTGCCATAAAGTCAGGGAATTTAATGGATAGTGTCATAAAGTCAGGGAATTTAATGGAACGTGCAATAAAGTCAGGGAATTTAATGGAAAGTGCAATAAAGTCAGGGAATTTAATGGAAAGTGCAATAAAGTCAGGGAATTTAATGGAAAGTGCAATAAAGTCAGGGAAATTAATAGAATTTAATAAAAAGAAATGCCATAAAGTCAGGGAATTTAATGGAAAGTGCAATAAAGTCAGGGAATTTAATGGAAAGTGCAATAAACTTAGCAAAAGTTTTAAATTTTGTGGGACAAGTTTGTTTTTATTTTAAATTACATACAACTACATCCGGTTGTCGGTATTTTTTGGGACTTTTAGTAGTTTATTTCCCCTTAATTGCAAGTTTGTTTAGGAGATTTACTTCCTTTTTATTTTGTTTGAGTTGCTAATTAGGTTTAAACATTTTTTGGCAACAAGGGTGTACTTCATTTAAGGTTTTGGTTTTTTTACAGTGAAAATTTCCGGGTTTTTGTGGTTTTTGTACTGTGCACAATAGTATTTTGGGCTTTTAGCAGCTGTTGCTTTGTATTCCACGTGTGTAAAAGTTGAAGTTTTTAAAGGAAAAATGGAAGATTAACGGTCGGTCACCTTTTTTTTTTCCATAAAGTTTTTGTAACAAAAGTTTTATAAAAAGGAAATAAAAACTGCATTATTGCTTCTTAACAGCTGAAAAAATGGCGGAGAAAGTTACTTTAATTTTTATGATGCTACAAGTTTGAAATACAAATTCCCTTTTTAGGTGGTTTTTATTTGGAGGTCATATTCAGCATTTCTTAAATATTTTCAGATGTTTAGGTGTTTATAACTTATATTTTTAGATGTTGAATATTCATCCTGTTTCAAATTTGAAATGTAGGTGGCCTATTTATATGCAGTATTCATCTTGTATAATCTGTGACTTGAAACTTTTTAAAAGTAGGCCTATATTTTATGCAGATTATCAATATATTTTATTGCTAGGCCTATAAACCGATCTGATTTTTAAGTGGATTAATTGCACATTATTTAACGACTTATAATAAAAGTTATTATAATAATTTATGGCACTTTTATTATATGTGAAATTTAGGAGAATTTATGTCAGTATAAAGTTCTCGCTTCTGATACCAGGTGGCGCTATGAAAAATGCTGTGGATTAAAGGGAGGGCTATCTTATGTAGTAGCAATATAGAGAAACATATTTTCTGAGCATTTTCTAACTTACATTTGTGCACAGAATTATTTACACTTTCGGAATGTTTCTCAAAAATGATACTAGATGGCGTAATAAAGAAGCTGTTGATTAAGAAAACGTTTTAATGTGCGCCATCTGGTGTTAAAAGCGATCAACATAATTTTATACTATGTAATATAATATAACAAATCATCTGTATAGGCTATTGATTACATTTACATTGAAAAATTTCTTACAATTGTTTCTCAATTTTGGTACTAGAGGGCGTAGTAAGAAAAGCTGTTGATTAAAGTGGTTCGCCACCTGGTGTTAAAAGCAAGCAACATAATATTTTTATACTATGTAATATAACTTTTCATGTGGATATATTTATTACATTTAACTTTTTCAAAAACTTCTCACAAATATTTCTTGCTTTCGATACTAGAGGGCGTAGTAAATAAGCTGTTGATTAAGAGAAGGTTACGGTGCGCCATCTGGTATTATAAATGAGAAATGTGGATTTTTTTGTAGTTTTCTTTTGTAAGCACACATGTGAAATTATGGAACAATATTTATCATTTTTGATACGAGATGGCGCACTGAAAAAGCTGTTGATTAGGATGCATTTACGGCGCCATCTGGTGTCGTATTTGATAAACTGTCGATTTTCGTGTTGGGTTCAATTTGGTGTTTGGTGTAACAATGTTTCTTGACTGATTTTGTTTGATTTTGCAGGTTCTGGCCGCGTGGAAGTTGGGAAATGAGGTTTAGAAGTGGAAAAGTTGTGGAAACGGATGTGAAAGTGACTGCCAAGATGGCCGACAAAGAAAGAAAAAGGAGAATTGTGGGAGGGGGAAAGCTGTGCATGCAATTGGCAATCATCTTATGGTGTTGTGTGGACAACTGTGTGGCTTCTCAACAATCGACCAACAATGTGGACACATTATTCGATGACAATTTGGTTGTGCCTAAATCAACAGCACCCGTGAAGAAACTGTGGGGACTGCCGGACATCACTGCAACTGTTGGCACATTATTCCGATTCCACATCCCATCAGATTCATTTTCCGGAAATGTTCATCATTACGAGGTAAATACTATTATATAATATTAAAAAAAGCATTTAAAAATACAGTTTCTCACTTCTGGCACCAGGTGGCGCTTTAAAAAAAGCTGTTGATTAAAAACATTTTTCCCAATGTTCCACCTGCAATTGACCAATTTCAGTGCCCTTCCATTGGCTCAAAAACGATCAGAAAATGACATCCTGACAGAGGATATAACTTACGGCCTCCATATTGGAAATGGGAGGAGCTTACTGAAATCGGTCAGTTAGTAAAAATGCTTTAGTTTCACAACCCTGCAAGTTACACCGAATATTATGAAAATATGATTTTGTTGTTTTTTTTCTGCTTTCCCTGATTTTATTATGACTGGTATTATTGTCATTGAACCTGAACTTTGACCTGCAAACATCCTGCAGGAACACCAAAGAAAAAAAGCAGAATTCTCTAATGAATGAATGAATGAATGAATGAACCGAAGCATGGCTGTTAGAAAGTCATGACTCGTGTCTGACAGCCAAACAACTTGATTCTTTCTTCCCCTCCCCCCATAAGATTATAATCAACTTGTCTTTGAAAAGATTCTGTTGTCTGCCAAATTACAGTTTGTTAAAATGTCTGCATTTTTTTAAACACGTTCTACACGGTAATAAGTGTGGTAACTTTGTTAATATTAATTTAATCATTATGAAACTTTAGGACATCTAT
This sequence comes from Glomeris marginata, assembly GCA_034696005.1. Classification (NCBI taxonomy): domain Eukaryota; kingdom Metazoa; phylum Arthropoda; class Diplopoda; order Glomerida; family Glomeridae; genus Glomeris; species Glomeris marginata. The sequence goes on along the minus strand of JAQFZQ010002320.1, from coordinate 300 downwards.
CGCAACATCAATACCTACGTTCACTGCTATTTTCACTTAATTAACTTTATTACAAAAGGAGTTATTAATTTATAAACCCTGGAAAATATGTTAGGCCTAAGTGGAAATGATTCCGTTTTTTTGAACGGCTGGGATTTCGTTAATATCACTGTTACATGTATGAAACTTTGGCAACTTATTTATACAATTATAAAGTAATTCCTCTGTAAATTTCACTTAATTAACTTAAAGGTGAACTGAAACGGTTTTTGACCTGCCAGTTTTCTTCAATAAGCAGAAAGATGAAGTAAAAAGAAACTG
>JAQFZQ010002319.1:0-14486 GCA_034696005.1 Glomeris marginata | reverse complement strand
TTACAGTCCAACACACTACCCACTATGCTAACTCGCCGATGGACCGGTTCTAGCGTCAAACCACCCTCTACAATCTAACTAACAACAACTCCAAACTCTTCTTTCACGTTTGTGAATTTAATTTGGGAAAAATATCACTTTCAAAACTGTCATATAACTTTGGACAATGCAATTCAGTCCAAATATTCACTATAGCCGTTTATTTTCAACCGATTTATAAGCAAACTTCTAGTGAATGGCACCGCAGATGTAATGCAATTCGCCCATTTTTCATGTCTGCATTTACAACGAAGATACATTGTTCCTAACATTATATTGTTAATTCAATTATGCAATTCATTTCAGCAAACACAAAGCTACAAGAACACATTTTTTTACTGTAACATACACATTTCATATACCGGTTCTTTTCAGGTTGTATTTCATGTATTTTCAAATTCCTTTCTATAACGCTTTTTCCCAGTTTTTTTGGAAATACATTGTATACATACCTAAATAATGATTCGTGCCATTTTAAAAGTATGGATGAATTTTAAGTATAGCAATGCAAAGTTATTCTATATCTTCCGGTCTAACAGGATACGTGAGTGCTATCATAGACTTTTTATCAGCATCTTGTGACAGAGCTTTCCTCATGTCAAACGCATCTTCATCTGGATCTCCAGAGTAATAACCAATAACCCTTCTGTATACAATGTAGCCAAGCTGTTGGTACATGACGATGGCTACACGGTTAGAAACCCTCACAAACAGATCCACGAAGTAGGCCTTCTTCTTCTCGGAAGTCTCTTCCAGTCCTGCCATCAAGGTCCCTGCTAAGCCCAAACTGAAAATAAATAATACCAACATTAAATTGTTAAAATTATGATGAGAGATACGTATAAACATGCAATTAAAATTTGTAATTTAATTTGTGCTTTCTTTACCGTCTATATTCTGGTGCGACAGTGACAGCTGTTACATGCCCATGCCAGTTTTCATCGTGTCCTTCTGCTTTTCCCATAATATAACTCATAATATCACCGGAAGGAGATTCGGCGACTTGGAAATATTCGGGCCAATGAGCCAAATATTGCATGTAAAACGACAATCCATACGTCTCCGTTAGAGGATCCAAATTAACATTGTTAAAACGGAACATATCCTCGCAAACGAATGGTCGTAACGTCGTCATTTTCTATATATTCGACAGATTAAAAATAAAATAACTCAAAAGTAGGATCGCACAACGTTCTTCAATGTGGATGTCGCCATTTTGAAAATGACGAATGCAGCAAGGCCCCGCCCCGCTCCGATTTTCTATGCACAACCGTGTTTAGGTCTTGAATCATGACGTCACTCAGCTTCTGATTGGATAATTTATCCTATACTCGTTTCGCCATTCGTCATTTAAAATGTGTGACGTCATGTCAATCTCCCAAAGCAGTTACATGAAAGATTTCCAAAATAAATTTCTTCCGGGCGAATATTTCACGTATGCCTTTTAAAAATGGAAACACGTGCCGTAAAAATCGATGCCTGCGATTTAAAGGAAGATTTTCGTCCTTTACTTGGTAATTAAGGAGTGAATTAGAGTAATAAAAGGAGTAAATTAGAGTGCTTCATTGTTTTGTTTTTTGCGAAATTTTTCAGTGAGATTTACAAATGGAAAATTGGTTCCAGGTGAAGATTCAATGAAATACCGTCTCTATAATAATGTAACAGGAAGTAAAGACAATTCCAAAAGAAAAATACTAGTAATATGTGTTCAGCATCTTCTCCAAAAGATATAATAAACCCTCGATTAATAAATTAATGATCCACATATAGGTTTCAGAAACTGACAGATTGTCTTACATGGGGAGGAATTTCAACCCTGATCTGCAACAACAACCGGCTTTTAAGTAATTATTGCTATTAAATTGCATCGTAAATTCAATAATAATCATGACTATTTATTTTTGTCAAGGTACCTTCTGGGAATTCTGGATAAAAACACTGGGAAAATGCGGCTGTGTGATGCTGACATGTTTCACATGTTACCAGTTATAAAAAGTAAATTAAAACTGCTTGGAAACACAATACAAATTAACCCAACTGGCTTCATTAATTATTTTCTTAACAAAAACAGACGATACTGATTCAGCATCCAAACCCCGCAATTCTATACAAAAAAATGTAGGTATTGCATGTTTAGTAGTATACTATCTTGTGAAGTTAATTAATTGAGTTTTAATGAATTTATAGAGAGATGATCTAACAGCTGCTTTTGGAAGTTCAATGAAAAGAAAAGCAATGGAAGCTAGAGTGAAAAATAAAATAGAAACTGGGACATTCGACAAGCTTGCTGATGTCGCACTCAATGACACACAACAGTCTTCCTTCAGTGAACTTAAAATGACTGGTGAAAAAATATTACTATTATACATTTACAATTGTAACCATTTTAGTTTTCAGTTTTGGTTAAAACTAAAAACAAAAATTAATTACAATCCGAATCGTCATTCATGGAAGACTTTAGTTGTTAATATACTTTCCTCATTTAAAATTTCAGCAACTGGAAGTGGATTGGCTCATTTGGCCGATATATTGCCACCCATGAACCGCGAAGCATCTTCGGTCACAGATGTGTTCCTTGTTGACAACAGTATCTTTTCACTATTAAAAACAGTAAACTTACTGTATGAATTCTTTGACTAATGATAAATAGTGCTGACGGATTTTGAATGGAAAGCAATAGAGGATATTGCAGTCAAAGTCAGCAAAAACATTGAAGGATATGTTGAAGAATGGCGAGAACAACGGTCAGCTTTTCATTCCTATATTCATGTACACTTTTGAGCTTAGGTGGTGTGCAACCTGAAATGGACGTTATTTGTTGCAGTTGCCCACAAATTTCTGTGAACGGCTTGCTCATTGCAAAAAGGTTGGGAGAAAGTGGACGAATTCAGACAATCAAGCTTTTGCTGTATGTCAACTATCTCACATCAATCTTGCATTTTTCACACAAAGATAAAGAGAAAAGAGGTAAATATTGACAAGAAATATCCGCTGAGTAACTATTCCACGTATGGGATCCAATATAAATTATTCCACAGATCCCTTTTCAAAAGACATTCCATTGTCTATCCGAAAGAGACTGTTAAAAGACTTTACAGCACCGAGCACAGGGAAACAGAAAGTGTAAGAATTTAGTAATGCAAAATCCCAGACCAAAATAAATTATGGTTGAATGGTACTATATAAGCCAGTCCTCTTTTTTTTCTCAGGTTAATTGACAGTCGTATGCAAGACAAAGTCAGACTGCACGTGATGGCATTAGCTTTGGTGATTTACGATTTTGAAGTTGAGACGGCAATTCTCCAGAAAGATCTGAAGATTGAACCAGCCAAGTGAAGTCTCGGTTTGATATTACATAAAAGTACATGATTGAGTTCAGCTCATGATTTTGTTTCTTTTAGAATCAAGTCGTTATTTGTCTTGCTTGGAGTAAACGTGGGGAAGGTGAAGGGTACGAAGGAAGAGATGGCCCGCTTGAGTTTGCCTCTTATGCCATTGCCAGAAAGATCGCGGCAAAGAAAAAGCGTACGGTTGTAAGAATGGATGTTGACAAATTTCAATAAAGTTCTGTATCTTGGATTTGAACTCTTTACATTTTACCGTTAGAATGATAGGCCCTTTAAAGCAGATCATAACTTTTAAACGTCACTGAAAATTATATTACACTAGGTTTCATATTAAATAACTTTGAAAAATTAGTGCCAATTTGTGCGCTGAAAACTACGTCAAACAGGTACAGTAGTTTCAATATGTACTTAAACTAAATAGATACGTTTATTGTGCTGTATTGTAATTAAGAAAGTACATCTATATTTACATTTACGTCAGTGTTGAGATTCAGAGTTAATTATTGTAAAAACGAGTAAAAATATAAAAATGTAATCCACCACCTAGCTGTCGCAATACGAAATAAAAGTAGGTGCCATGTTGCTAACAATGAGCTACAATTCATGAACTATAGCTCATTGTCATGAAAGTCTACAATAAAATTGGCAATCCCAAGATCAACGACACAAAGTACAAAAATCTATCAACTGAAATACTCGGCACCTTGCTGTAGTATTCAACGCAAGCCGGAGGACACACTGGCACAACGGTTTCTGAAAAGTAGAATGTATTTAACAAATTATACTGCAGCCATTGTTATAAAGAAATTTTCTGATTGATGAACAAACCATATAATTCCGCTGATGCCTCATGAGATCCAAACTTGTTACGTGCTTGACAGATGTATTTTCCGTATTGCCTTTTCTCGACGGTGATGACTCGCAAAGTTGAATCGGTGTACTCGTCAGCAGTTGCAAAATTCGATATCAAATAATGCTGGTTATTGCTAATCTGAGCCGAATCCTTGATCCAGTATATAGATGGTGGAGGATAAGCCTCCACATGACATTCCAGATCTGAATCGTAGTTCAATGCTTGTCCAACACGTGGACGAGGTATCCGTACAACAGGTGCAACTGAAATGGACAATTAAAATTCTTTGAAATTGCCAATTTCAATTTGATTAAATGTTTCATACTTACACTCAACTTCCAAGTTGATATTTCGACGTGCTCCTTTTGCAACACTGTTGTCAGCAACACAGTAGTATGTGCCACGGTCTTCTTTTTTCACATTTGGAACATTCAAAACATTTCCTTCGTAGACAGAGCCACCTTCAAGAAAAATGTTTGTGTTTTAATTATGTGTGTGAGCAAACATGACAAAGATATTGGATAAACGAAACAAGTACTATAAAAATTACAGAAATTGGTTAGTATTTTCCTAAAACAGGAACTTTTTCAACCAATATACCTGTTGGAAGGATGGCATTGTTTTCACGTCTCCAGTAAATAACAGGCATTGGATAACCACTTGCATAGCATTCCAATTTGACAGATTGTCCTTCGCTAGCTACTTGCGAACGAGTACTGTTGTCTGCAATAACTGGTGGAACTGAATTCAAAACAAAACTAATTACCCATAGAAAACAATTAGAGCTAAATATGGTCAGGTATTATACATACTTCTCACTAATACACTGACATCAGCAGTTATTTTATTGCTTATACTGATTACCACCTGGCACTGGTACCAACCAACATCAGACTCCTGTATATCTTTTATCTGAAAATATCAATTTTTTATTAATATTAAAAATTAATTAAAACATAATTTTGCTTGAAATTACCTGAAGTGTGTATGTGCTGCTGGCCATGTCATAACGCAGTGAAAATCGATTGTCACGGATTATAACAGTACTTCCAGTTGATATTGGGAGTGAGGATCCTTGCCCTAGTGGATCCAACTTGACCCACAGAACCTGGAAAACATTTTATTCTTAATCACAATTCAAAAAAGGTTCCCACCTTGGCCTAAAACAGATTAGGCCTACTGGTATATGAACATTCATCAGTTAAGGACACGTGGGAAAAGTTGTCAAAAGGGCTAATTAAAATTTGAAAACCGTATGTATTTATTATGGCTTTATGGGATCTCGCGGTCGATCAACTTGCGAGGAATGTGATGGGAATCACCAACAATTTATTTCGCAATTTCATTGCTGCATCGCAGAATTCGTGCAACACCTGATGACGTCACCCACGCTTTACCTGCGAGTGACGTCACCCGGTATTGCGCATCGGCTTGGCTTCCCGAAAGAAAATTGCAAAATAAGAATTTTGGGGTTTTACTTACCGGATAATCTTGAGCATATTGGACAGAGCAATCCAGATTAGTCGTCCCGCCAATGTTCACGATTTGTTCGCGAGAAATGTACGGAATATTGGGATTCCGCTGAGCAAAAACTGAAAAAGGCGAGAAACAACAGCATCAAACTCCCCGCGCTACTCGTACTGGCCACAGCCCAAGCAGCCATTTTTTCCGCCTATCGACAAAAGACGCGAACATTTTACTCACCAGACGCTCCAAAAACGCAGATAAAAACCGTCAAGCATATTATTTTCTCCATATCTCGATGATTGCGTAGCTATAGCTACCAGTACAAATTCAGATTACTTCATAACAATCAGTCCACCAAACTTGAGCAACAACTAAATAGACTGCAGAATATGTTTATGCAAGGTGGTTGGTGTTTCGTTTGTTACCTGCGAAGCGCCCCGCCTTGCGTGATTAATGCGGAACGGTCACGTGACGAATAAATTACGGGCGTGGCCTCAGTAGGTGGTCAGCGAATCAAAACAATCCGTAATAGCCGGTAAATTTAAAAACATTAAAACATTACAATAGGCACAAATGTAGAATTAGCACCGACAAATGCTTGTAAAACCCAATTTCCAAAACCAAGATGGTTTAATTCAATAAAATAACGTGTTTTCCATAAAATAATTTCATAATAGGTTAAATTTTCCACGCATATTTTCTGCACTTATTCAAGTGGTCTGTGATTTTTCAGCTTTACACTGAAACAAAAAAATGTATGGAAATGTTTGGTAAAACACATTAATTGTAATAGTTTACCTAAGCAACAGTTGCTATGGAATTTACCACACCTGTTTAATAACTTGTTTGAAATATCACAATTTTTAACCAAAAACTGATAAATGCAAGTTTATATAATTCTGACTAATCACAATTTACATGACAGTTGTGTTCATACACAATTATATTGCTAATTAATTGTCCAAAGTGCTATTGTCGTGCATTTTGATGAACCAAAACAATCGTAACTATGCATTCACTGCATATATCAAAAGTTATATATTATTTACAAGTGATGCCTTCCTTTAAAAAACAAAAAAACATCAAAAAACATTATGTATACGTTATACATTTCATTCCTATCTATTGCAAATCCACCATGTAAACTGACATACATTGAATACGGCTTGCACTGCACACAATTTAAATTCAAAACGTGAAATGATATTTTGTCTCGCACACTACCTAAACATAATACGATGACTACCGCATGTGCTTGTTTTCAGATCAAAACTATACTTCGTAGTTCACCGTAGTTTCCATATTTCTAGGAGCATTGTGGCATGGCAGTATCCACAAAGCAATAGGACCTGTGATACAAGCAAAAATATGAGAAGAGTTCAGTTTGATCAATAAAAAATCATTGTTGAAAAATACAAATTTAAAAATGCAAACCTCTTCCGCATATTTCACTTAACAGTGCCATCTTTGGTTTCCTTGGCCTGAATGGACCTCTTCTTTGCACTTGTTCCACTGATGTTTCATCACTCAGTATTGCTTGGAACTGAAGTTTACAATAAACAATAATTGGAAAAATATTTTGAAGGAATAATAAGAAGTTTATTAAGTTTTGCATTCTTACCTGGTCAACCATAATTGCTACGACGAAGATGCCAAACAGTACACTTTCGATCAACAGGACAACGGAATGTATTCTGCAATAATAATACTTCTTTAGTTATCTTGAGTGGTAGTTTAGAAATGCATGTCTTTACCTACATGCGCGACTGCTTGATGTGCATTTCCACCGGACAATCTTTGCACTCATTCACCCATGAAACGCACACCAATACAATTGCGTACACACTTGCAAATCCTGAATGACAAGGAACTTGATTCACTTTTACACTTACTTTATAATGTTAACTTAATTTCATCATAAAAATCAACGCGTACCAACATATAACAGGAATTGAATGAAGTACTTTTGGTTGAATTCACCCACGCAATTATTTATCCTGTTTATAATTTTAAGGAATTAAGACATAAATACAGCAATTACAGTTAATTGCAGATAAATGTATATAACACAATGTAAAACTTGCCAAGGGCAATGATGGTCCATTCTACGAATACAACGCTGACAAATACGACAATGATGAGCTCGCGGTGGCCTGTAAGTCTCGCATCTTGCGCAGACAGTCCAGTCATCCTAGATGCAAATGGTTTCCATTTTTATATTAAACTTACCACATAATAACATATTATCTATTTGTGATAATTTTAATTGTACTTTTTGGTGTTTCGGTGAGAGAAGTTTCGCTCCGGAATGCATATCAGAAAAATCCACACTGTTTTGTGGAAGTGGTACAACACCAGGATCAGAGAAGACAGCTCGTACATGAGCCATCAACAGTAAAAATATTATTGTATTGAAGAAGACTGCATTCGCTGCTCCCCATAAACTGAAAATACAGAAAAGTACCATGGGAATTATTATCACACTTGCTATTACACAGTATACCACTCATTTCAATTTCTATAGTATTATACCAAGCACTTCTTCATTTATTAGATTCAATCCACATTTTCCTGCATGGTGAATAATCACCTTATTTGAAAATATGACACGTTTGCAATATTCTTGCGCGCAACACGTTTCCACGCAATAAACTTGCGCGAGAACTACACATTGCATGGTCAACAGTTGCGATTCAAAAAGTTTCAAGCAACAAAGTTGCAGATCTGAGGTTGGCATGACACATCAAAAAGGGAAACTATACAACACCTTTCTGACATGGTTTGCAACACAATCCATTTGACAACGACGTAATCTGCGTAAATCACTGCGAAGTACGTCAACGCAATGCAAATCAAGCCGCACGGATCACCACGAAAAACAACCATCTTCTGTATCTCGCGTCCTGTTTGAATCATACAATAATTTTGTTATATACATTATAAATCAGCGGTTTTAGATTTAAAGACTGTAATTATTTACCGTGATCGATGATAAACAGAGAATGTATTGAAACGCATCAGTCGTTATTACTCGTTTGCTCGACCAACTCCTTGGCTCGACACTGCGACATCTTTTGAACAGCACATAACTACACTGCTGTGACGTCACAACGTGGCTATGAGAAGCCGGTAGTCTCGTTATTTGGTCCTGAACTGTTTTTTTTTGTTTTGATGTTTATATTTAACCCCGAGAAAGTTTTCCTGGTACTGCCATTTAATTATATACTTTGCTTACTTCCTTGTCCAATTAGTCAAGTGACCATGACATTCGTATACGTACACAGAAATGTTTACAACAGAATTTTGGCACATTTCATTCACAAAAAACCTCATGTAGACCATGAGCAGCTATATCAGAATAAACGATAAACACAACTGAAATGAAAAGCATCTTTAATTTTTTCCTGGGATGGTTTACAAAATACAAATTTTGCCACATATTCCAATGCAATATTAACCAATACTCAATTACCATGAACAAAAGCATGCTTTCCAGTTTTACATACTAAAGCCAAACGTGAAGGAATTTCGATTACAAGTGTATCAATTTTACAAATATTTGCCATATTTCCCCTTTTATATAAAATTAGACCATCCCTAATTAATTTTGCCTATGTACTGCTGCCACGTACTTACAATTAAATCCAAATAGAAGCTAATTTACACGACCAACAAGTCCGGGGAATTAATTTCTAGACAGCTTTTAAAAAACTTGTTGGTCACTTCGGAGCTGCAAAAAATCAGACGATTGCAGTTTTCTAGATGTCCGGGCTCCATAATCAAAGCTGCAATCCTCTTCAAAATCCACCTTTCATCTCTTCTTGGCAGGTGGTGGGCTTTCCACACTTTCAAATGCCGCATCTTTTGAAGCAGCAATTGCATACATCGGTGCGAACAAACTCAATCCAAATCTCCATTGGAGTAGCAATTCAGTAGTCCAAAGGGGTTGGACAGTTGCAATTTATGGTGTATGTAGTAAGAGTCCTTTTCTCTTCAAGGGAGGCACACTTTCTTGCACTGCGCAAACTTCCATCTTGTGTTTTGTTCACTTCAAATTGCACAGTCTCAACCCTCTTTGCTACTTCAATCCAGAACAAAAAACGAGGCTTGTTGGCAAACCGCAAAAAGAAAAACCAGCTATATACATGGACTCGAGATGGAACCATGCAGATGGTCTTGGATCATCTGTGGGGGGAGCATCAATTCCTTTTCCAGGATTGCAACTCGAGCGTCCAACGACAAGAACGCCATCCACACAACACATTCGAGTCGTTAGTACAAAAATAGAATTACAAAATGAGATGTGCTTGTGCAGATCCACTCCATTATCCAAGAAAACAATTTTTAAGACTGCCTGGTTTGCAGTTTCCTGCATTTCTTTAAACAAATAAGATATTTACCTGAAGTCAAACTGAAAGCATGATGCAGTCTACTCAAGTTTTAGCTTTACAACGATCTGCACAAGCACATTATACAATTGTTCTCCAACCGGAAAATCTCGGCCAATTGCCACATGTTAAAATCTGTTCAAATATGGCAACGACTTTTTTGTAATCCCGTAGGATGAACTATATACAATTTTCACAGTTGTTAACTCGAGGGAATGGCGACGCTATTACATCTACTCTTTTGTAGTTACTTTTAAAAAGAAACCCAAACTTCAATAGGGATGTTTCCTCTTTTAACAGCAGATCTTGTACTTTTTGTTACCCTTGGTTTAGGGCAATACTTTTTCACCCCCAGATGATTTGGAATAGTTGCAGCGCACATCCATTAAAAATTAAAACTGTCCTGGCAACACTCCCTCATGTTCAACAACGTTATGTACAGATGCAAGATTTTTATCCTATGACAAAAAGTTATAACACTCGTAAAGAACGAGTAACCAGGTTTGTGCCAAAAGAATTTTGTACTACATACCTGCATCTACTTGCTTACGTTGGGGTCATCGTCATTTTCCTGATGAAACTCCGCAACGTAAAGTGCGACATCGATGACCTGTAAAAGAAAAGTTTGCACATTAAATGAAGTACAAGTTGAGATTAATATACAACATTTAACACGTAAGTAATCAGCATGTTTTGGTAAAGGTTATCAGCAAAACTATTCAGTAGCAGAACTTGAGTCATCAGTACAGTACAATTATAAACAGGATATTCAATCAAAATGCTCGCCTTTGGAATCGGCTTAATCTCCGTGCCCAACTCTTGTTCAATGCGGTGCAAGGCAAAACGGTCATCGTACGTGATCAGATTTATTGCAATGCCCAAGTGACCAAATCTTCCTGATCTGCCAATTCTGTGCAGATACGTTTCCGCCATCTTCGGGAAGTCAAAGTTTATTACCACATTCACCGCTTGGATGTCAATACCTCTCGTGAATAGATCTACAACACCAAAGTATTAACTTATAACAATTTGTCAAGGAAACCAACAAGACATTAAATGAAATTTCATACCCGAGCACACCAGGTTCCTGCAACGTCCTTCACGGAAATCGTGGAAAACTCTGTTGCGATCAGATTGCTGCATCTTTGCGTGAATGTAGTAGCACGAGTATCCCAACTCCGTTATCTTCTTGGCCAACAATTCCACACGTTGTGTTGAATTGCAGAAAATGATGGACTGGTTTATCTGAAGCTGTATACCAAGAAACACTTTTTAAGCCAACTATAGTTATGAAAATTGCCGTAAACGAAATGGCATTACAGCATTTACCTTTGAAAATAAAGTGTTCAAACAATGCACTTTTTGCCGTTCTTGGACAAAAGCATAGTACTGCGTTACACCTTTCAACGTCAGTTCATCCATAAGATTTATCTCATAGGGATTGCGCAGGTGTTTTCTCTATTGGACAAAAGTAAAACAAATTAAAACTTCGAATGCACAAACAACCCAACTTTACGCTTACCATGAACTGCTCAACTGTCAGAGGAAACGTTGCAGAGTAAAGCAAGATCTGCCTATCCGTAGGCAGGTACCCAATTACTTTGTCAAGTAATCCTTTGAAATCTTGCGACAACAATTTGTCGGCCTGTGTCATAAATACAGTCCATAGACAGACACCAAAACAGGAGCAGCAGCATGAGATAGTGTACCTCATCCAAAACTAAAACTTTACACCGATCCATCTGGGCTACTCTCTTCTCCATCAGGTCCAATATTCTCCCAGGAGTGGCAATCACGATATGCACTGCAAATAATCACACGGTCAAGGGCTACGAACGAGACTTAAATAGTGTGCAAGAAAAGGATAATCACCTTTCTCGTAGATCCTCATGATATCATCCTTCAAATTTGTGCCACCGGTAGTCACCATAACTCTTATGCCCAAATGTTTCGCCAACTCTATACAAATCTGACTAGTCTGTAGGGCAAGTTCACGCGTTGGAACTATCACAAGAGCTGTGTAAAAGAAGCAACATTAATGCCATTGTTAAGACATTTCACAGTAGGAAGTTTCGATTGATCACCTTGAATGTAGTCCGCATTTATATCTGCCCTATCCAAAATAGGGATCATGTATGCTCCAGTTTTACCAGTTCCGTTCTTGGCCCTGGCCAGTATGTCCCTGCCAGACAACGCAATGGGAATGCTTGCTTCTTGAATGGGGGATGGCTTTTCCCAACCCTTCTCGAAGATGCCCATAAGCGTCTGTCTTTTAAGGCAGAAGTCTTCGAACTCGTTGCCTTTAGTGTCGGTAACATCCTAGAATTTCAATTTTCAAGCAGGGTTTCACCACCACAAAGTTACATGTTTTTCTAATTTCATGGCACTCACAGAGGTTTTCTTCCTCGTGTCCTTTGGTGGCAACTTCATTTGAGATTTCCATCCCCGTTCTTCGTCAAAGATCCTGGTTGTAAAGACATTTTTAAATTATCCAGTGGCATGATCAAATAGAGTTCAAGTAGATACTTACTCTTTGGGGATGCTGTTGGTTTGGTTCACGTTATTTACAGAGTTTTTCAATGGGCTATTCTGCAATCCAGAATTTAGGAGCCCAGTTTCAGCTTTCACAAGTGTCGCCATCGTTGCAAAAATACTTTAAGTGGACGACCCACGTTGATTAAATTGACTTTTAACACCTGTGGGAAAGAAAATACAAGAGCCTCTAGTTAAAAAGAGATCATTTTAGAAAAACAATTGGGTTTATCCGAGGCTTGGTTTATCTGTTTTGTTATTTTTTTCACACCCAATTTATCTACGTTTCTCGTTTCATCACCAAGCTGGAAATTTTGAGTACACAAGATCCTCAACTTTACAATGGATTTACGATTTTTTAACGCACGATTGAGTCATTCTTGACCGGAAGTAACCTGCAATTGAAAAATTTACATCTCGCCCAACGTTTGCCGCGTCATGCAATAAAATAATGTTCAAGATAAACGTCATTTATATCATGCATTTGCTAATCAAACCACATTTTAAGGTGGGAACGGAATGTGGATTACATAGGATTAGTTAATAATATCGGAGTAAGGCGGAGATAGCGGATATGCGCGATTTAATTTCTCAATGGGGTGTGCAATTGTTGCACGGTAGAGTATTGCATGCAAGTTTATTGCGCACGGGTAGCCTACAATATAACGTACGTGTGCAACAATATTGCACGCAACTCCATACCCGTGCAAGAAACTTGCATCCAAATAAACAGTTTTTACGACGCCACTCGACAACAAAGCGACTCGTTGTAAAAACAATTGTTAGCACTCGGTTAAATCTTGGTTAAATTGGTTAAACTTTGGGTTAAACGCAATATAAATCAGGGGGAAAACATTTATGTCCTCCAGATTACAGTTAAATAAAATGTCCGCGTTCAGTTTGGACTTCGAGAAAAATCAGATTTCACGATTCCCAAAATTTTCATTTTAAAAGTCTTCGACGGAATAATGAAAAATGGTAGTTTATAACCAAATAGAAACCAATAAACCAATCCTAAACGCCTTCGGTGCAAATCCTTGGCTAAAGGCAAACTACGACTAAAGGAAGTATCAATTTTTCAAAAAGGCAAAATCTTTCCGTGATACATTAGCGGGCCAGCAACGAACGCATCGTATATATAGCTGTAAAAACAAATAAAGACACGAAAAGAACGAAAAATAACTTGCCTTCTCGGTAATACGGTCATCGACGCGTCCAGTAAAGTGAAATTTGTTACTGTCGGAGGTAAAAAGGTGCCGATGTCCACGGATTCACGATTTCTTCCTTGGTTAGCTCTCGAAGCAACGAATGCGAATGCGAACAAAATGGCCGACTCGGGTTCAAATAGCCTTCCCCTGCCACTGTCCCCACCCACCCTCCCATTGTTGACTGGCTGGGCCGAATAAATTATGCAAATTAATAACAGAGGACTTTAGCACCATTTTCATTTGTCATTCAATTTTTGATGAAACACAACAATCTTTCAAAATTGCAGTCAGGGGTGGAGTGTGCTGTTTGGCACCACCCAGTACGTATTTCCCACCAATCAGTGATCATTGCACAAAACCAAGAGTAGCGGGAAATACGAAATGAGAAAAGCATTAAAGCTATAATTTGCAAACACAGTTAATGAAAACTTTCAAGTATTAATACATAAAAATTGAATGGAGTTTCTTATAGAAGGAATAACTGATGGATTAATAAATTGTCAGCAAGTTTACAGCAAATACAATAAACTTTTAAAATGCCAGAAAATACTTCTTTATGTACTAAATAAGTTTATATTATAACATAAAATGCTTTATAAATTTTAGAACCACATATGGCTAAATATTATATACATATACAATTTTAAAGTTG
>JAQFZQ010002318.1:0-14508 GCA_034696005.1 Glomeris marginata | reverse complement strand
AACTGTGTTCAATTTAATTTTTCGTAGAGTGTCCTTATAATTTTGTTACGGCTTCTACGTCACGAAATACGTTTTTCTGGGCACAGTTTGTCAGTTAGAAATATTTATGGCTGATAATCGCACAATTGTCTTAACTATCATACATGCACAACACAAAAACTTAACAACGGTGAATGTAGATTGGAACATGCCATATTGGTTGCTCTCCTATAGTGTCCTTATAATTTTGCAACATATACTGTATTACACACCTTATCGAAACGATGTATAAGACGTGTATATCTAATGCCATCCACACAAACATTGACTATAGGCCTAATGTATTTTTCATTTCATGAAAGCAATCAAGGAGGTTTGAATCAAGGAGGTTTGAATCAAGGAGGTTTGAAAGCAATACAGTTATTGCCTTCGTTTGGCTATAGTGAATAGCGAAGTCCCTTTGATAAGAAAGTCGTCAATCAATATAGGAAGCATGGTAATTTTCGTGCAGCTATAAATTTTAGCGAATTTAGTATAACTTCCTTTACAAACTTTTTATAGTTTGTTTTTGCGCACAACATATCAAAAAATTTCGTTTGGGTAAACTGTCCCTTTAAAATGTACAGTTTATTGACGAAAATGAGAAAAAGTCTACCCTGTGGGGCTAAATTCCTGGGTTTTATTCCCATACACCAATCAATAGCAAAAAATCTGAAATCCTCAAACTTATAATGACATTTAATTTGGATTTCAAACATTGTAAGTTTATTATATGCAAAAAATGTGGATTTGTTCAATGGAAATGGTTTATATAGGGCTAATAGCGTGTATAGCAAATGTCAAATGTTTTAACGTTTGGTTTACATAACCAAGGCGTTTCTTATATCAAGTGTTTTCTATAACGATCTATCAACTGTATTGAGATCAAATAAGTTTTGATGGAACATTTTCTAGAGTCCTCTGAGTTGTATACGAGGCTCATTTCAAAAATTAGGGTCGATTGATTTTATAAAGGAATTAATGAACGAATAAGAGAAACATATGTAGCATATTAATTGTTCCATGTGCACATAATAATATCACAATGCAATTTGCTACATAATTACCATAATTTTCGAAGCACTTTTGGTACAGACATTTACGTATGTCATGAAAAGAATATTCTTATACACAACCTTCTACCGTCTGTATACCCCATATTTTTCTGTCCGTACTGTATGAGATTTTTGCATGTTTTTAGCAATGTTTTTAAAGTAGCCTATGTTTAATGTGTTTTTTTTTTTTTTTTTTTTTTTGTGTTCTGTCTAGATTTGGACATGTCTCCTCAACCTACCTTTTGGATTGATTTGATAGAACAGTATAGGTGAATTGGATTGGCAGTTAGACGAACTGGGACAACTTCTGGAAGGTAGGTAGATATTGGAAGTGTAACTTATGCCAATTTTTATAAAATTCCGAGAGAATTGTTTTCCTAACATTATATCCCTGCAGTGCGTATGGTTTCGCAGTTTCTTCATTGACAATTCCATAATGTTTTTAAAGCACACTACATCAATTTTATTTGCTAGAAAGCTATGTTTATTTGGCAGAGAATCGATGTTAAACTTTAATTTGATGTCGCTAATACCAAATATTTTTTGACACAAGCACCGATTTCGAAATTCAAACTTGCCGCCGTTGGAGCGGATAAATGGG
The DNA here is from genome assembly GCA_034696005.1 of Glomeris marginata. Taxonomy (NCBI): domain Eukaryota; kingdom Metazoa; phylum Arthropoda; class Diplopoda; order Glomerida; family Glomeridae; genus Glomeris; species Glomeris marginata. Next base: position 12,834 of record JAQFZQ010002318.1, on the reverse strand, counting down.
AAAATTTCATGCTGCTTGCATGTACAGCTGTTAGGTAGAGCGCCTTTATATATTGCGTGTCGTAGTTCGTTAGGTGCCAGCACTGCGCTGAAATCGCTCGGAATACTTCTTGTTGCCGTTATTACATTTGGTAATTTTTGATTGATACATTGATACTAACCTACCAGGAATATATCTCCTTAGTTCACAATAAAAGCTCCCCAATTTCTTCCAGTAGCAAGTTCTTGCTAAGTTGGCTCACAAATGGATGTAGATGAAGGTTAGTGGATCGAATTTAGAATATTGTGAATATGGCTCATGTTTTCCCAGTTTAATCTCAAAATTGGACTTATTTTGCGTTTGATTTTATGTAGATGAAAGGGCAGAAAGCCCAATTGAAGATGGACCAGATGGTGCAAATGACCCAGATACGGTAATAAAAACGCTCATTATGTAGAACAAGAAAATATAAAAAATGGCCAAATTACACGTCAAAATTGATATGTAGGCAGCCACAAATATTCATTTTATCTGTATTTTAACAGAAATATTCTTTAGGTGCCGACCTAGTTTAAGTGAACCTGTTAAAATAAGGGAAGTAAAGAAACTCAAAAACAGTTTGTAATTTGGCCTGATGTTCAGAATGTAATTTGAATATTGCATTTTTGGTCCACGTCATTTTACATATTGTGTTGCCATTGCAGTGATATTTGATGTTTCCATTTACGCAGGAAGATGATCCTATTCAATCTGACAATGAAAGTTTGCAATCGCTCCCTGAATCTGCAAACGCTGGAAGTGGCGATGAGCAGCAGATAAACAGGTTCTTTAAGCACAGTGAGAAACTATATATATGTTACCACTTAGTTGACTAACTGAATTATGTGTTTAGTGACGAAGAAGCACAAAATGGAGGTAAAAGTGACCATGAGGATGATGGCTCTCAAAGCGAACAAGAACAGGGAGAAGAAAATCGTGCGGAAGGCAGTGAAGACGAAGCCGGTGGGGAAGTTGAAAAGGAGAATAGCGGTGGAGAGGAAGAGGAAGGGCAACAGTCGGAGTACGAAGCTGGGTCCGATCGCGAAGATGGTGATGACAACAACAATCAATCTGGCAACGAAGCCGATCAAGAAGAAGCTGCAGCTGCAAGTGATTCAGATAGGGAAGAGGCTCAGCCAGATGGAGAGGAGGAAGAACCAAGAGGTGACCAATCGGAACACGGTAACGATGCTGTGTCGGAAGGTGAGGAAGCGGAGGAAGCCGATGCGAAGGATTCGGCTAATGAAGCCGAGATGAACTCGGGAGATGAAGGTGAAGGTAACCGATCTGAAAAAGGGGAAAGTGGATATGGTCAGTCCGATGCGGAAGGTGAAGAAATGCAGTCTGATAAAGAAGGTGGTGAAGAAATGCAGTCGGATAAAGAAGGTGGTGGTGAAGAAGTGCAATCCGAAAAGGAAGAAAATGATGCTTCGGAGAAAGAAGAAGAGGAGGAGGAGGATGGAAACAGGTCGGGAAAAGAAGATGATGCTTCTGACAAAGAAGAGATTGCGGATGAAATTCATTCCGAGAAAGAGGACAATGATGTTTCCGAGAAGGAAGACGAAGGGAATCAATCGGATAAAGAACATGAAACGTCGGATAAAGAGGAGAATGATGATGTACAACAATCTGACAATGAAAGGGTCGAGTCAAGTGGCGGAGTTGAAAGCGCGGATGAGCAAGAACAAGAAGCCGAAGAAGGCAACGTCTCCGAGGCTGAAAATGAGAATGATGGTAAGGAAGAAAAAAACAAAAACAATGTATGACAAATTCACATGTGGGTTACCTTATGTGTATGTGTGACAATATTTTCCCCCAATATGATTTTAAGGTGCTGCTGCGGAGAAGGAAAATGATTCCGCAGCTGAACAACATTCTGATGTAGAAGAGGACAAAGATGATGAGCATGATGATGTACATGAAGATAAAGACAATGACAATATGTAAGAAATATTCCTGTGTACAACAGTCCAATTCAGAACAAACTTACGTAGTTTGAGTAATACAATACACACAATCAACCCTATATTAAAATGAATTTATGCATTTTTTAGGGATGCAAGATCGGATGTGGAAAATAAAAGTGATGAAGAGTAATTATCCTTTTCTTCATCGTTTAACTAAAGACTGTAATGTCCAAATTTAAAATTATATGTGGTTTTTAGAGATGGGGAAGTAAAACGACTTGTGGAAGACATATTTGGGGAAAGTGATGATGATGAAGAATTTGAGGTATGTACTGTATACTGTCTGTATCTATGTGATGTGTGTACTTCATAATCTTTTTGTAATGTGACTTGAAAATTGTGCATCTATTCAGGGATTTGGTGAAGACGATGAAGTCAAGACACCAAAGCACAAGAAAAATGGTACGCTTGTTGGTTTATATAAATTAACTATAATATAGTTTTTTCTTACTCACATTTTGTGTCCATGGTAGTTATTAAAGATGATGACGATGATGAAGAGGAAGGTGGTGATCGATCAAAAGGCGAGAATGAGGAAGAGGGTGAAAAGGAACCAGAAGATGATGCTGCAGCTGGTGAAGGGTCTTCCGAGAAACCGGAACCAAATCCAGAAGAAGTTCTGCCGGCAATGTCTGACGATGATGAAGAAGAGGATGCGGAAGGTGGCGGAGCATCGAGAAAAAGGTTGGCAATTAAACTCGCTTGAAGTACTGATTATAATTGTAACATACTTTTATATTGTAGAGATTATGACTTTGTGTCCGACTTTGAGTTGATGATGCAAAAGAAAAAGGATGAGATGCGTTACAGGAGAAGAAAGCGGAAAGATGTTGATATTATTAACGATAACGATGATCTCATTGCCGACCTCATCGTTCAGATGAAACAATCTGCCGATGTAAAACACTTTCCGTACGGTTACAATGGTCAGTTGTTTAATATTTGTGACGTAATATTGTGTATATATTTCAGGAGGACCGAGAGTTGAATCGACGACACCAAGCCGCGACGAAGAAACTCAAAATGCTTCCTATGGCATTGTCGCAGCTACGGAAACAGGACTTAAAACTTGCATTCCTCGATCAAGGTGTATTGAACGTGTTAACGGATTGGTTAGCACCACTGCCAGATAAAAGTTTGCCACATATTCAGATTAGAGAGAATCTTCTAAAGGTTTTACAAGAGGTAATTATAATTGTATTTATTTAAAGCAATTCCCAACATTACTATATTATATTTAACCCTTCCAGTTTCCTCCCATCGACCATGGCTACCTGAAGTCTAGTGGAATAGGAAAGGCTGTTATGTATTTATACAAACATCCGAAAGAGACTAAATCGAATCGTGAGAGAGCTGGAAGGCTTATTAGTGATTGGTCTAGACCTATCTTCAACCTCAGCTCAAATTTCAAGTCCATGTCAAAGGAAGAACGAGAACAAAGAGACTTTGATCATATGCCAAAAAAGAGAAGAATGAGGTAATTATTTGTTACATGTTACATGTTACATGTTTTTGTGTTCATTCTTCTTTCGCTGTATCATAGTATGGAAGATACTACAATGAGAGGAAAGGATTTAGATAGGACTATTACGGGTGAAGACAAGTACGTTATTATAAATCCTCGTGCAATTATAACTCATTTAAATTATGTAATTATTGGGGAAATAAATGTATTTTTGCACACGGTATAGGTCCTTAAGGCCAGGTGATCCTGGATGGGTTCCTCGGGCTCGTGTTCCGATGCCATCCACGAAAGACTATGTTGTGCGGCCCAAGTGGAATGTGGACACCGAATTTGGCAGGGTAATTCAATGTGTAGCTGTTTAGTAATTGGTAATCAACACAGTTACGTGATTGTTCTGTTTTATTTCAATTCAGTCAAACAAGAAAAATGTAACACGACTTGATAAACATATGAGAGCGTTTGCTGAAAAGAAGAAATCCACCAAAGCCCAACGAGCAATAACAATAAGTATCGAAGGACGTAAAATGGCGTTGTGAATGAATTAGAGCTGGTTTTATGGTGTGCACTGTTACTATAGTGCGAAATTCCATTTCTAAACTGGGATTTATTGAGACATACTTCAGTGCATGGTGAATGTTTACGTGTATCGCATGTAAACTTTAGATACAATGAGAAGTTAAATGTTGCCTCATTCGTTGGAATTTGTTTGTATAATTCCCGTTGCATCATTTCTGTGCAACTTTGCTTCCTTTCTTAGCTGTTTTCTCGTACTTTTCCGTACGAGCGGTTGTCATAATTTATTTGACTTTTTATTCCAAGCGCTGAAGTTGAATAAACCGTCAAGTTGATTATCGGCTTCTGTCGGAGAGGTTTATATACGGTACACTAAGCTTTAGTTGACCAACCGTGTCCATCGGATATCAATGAATGGGTGGATTCAGTCACGGATATGATGGGATTTCACGCTAAATGTTCATCAACCCACTCGAATGAGAACACAAGTGCACAAATCGTGTGCAAGAACCTTTTATAGGTTACGGTTGTCGATAGATGATCGATTACAGACATTTTTGGTTAAACAAACTGGATTTTTCATGTAAATTATTTTTATAATGGTTGTCTTGTATTTTAAATATTAATTCAAGTTTTTGCTTATTTGGCTTATTTTCAACATCGGCCTAATGTGAATTCCCTTAAATTATTGCTGCACTTTTATTAAATTCTTATATATTTTTCCAAGTTATTTGATTTTTTTTTGTTGAATTATTACTATGTTTTATATTTATAACTGTTTTAAGTTTGTTATTGTACATGGGAAATCCAGAAAGTTACCATTTTGAAAAACTGTTGTTCATTGTTCTCAATTGGCAAAGGAATAATTTTAATTTTTTGCCACGTACCACCCTCTGTCAGCAACTTTTGTTTACTTGTAAGTGAACTTTATTGAACTGATTGCGTGTTAGCTGATATAATGAAGGATACTTCTATTGATTATTTGACCACATTTAATGTAGGAAGCTTGGCCAGTAAAGATCGATTGTACGTCATTTGCACCTGGAGCTCATCTGATGAGTACACGAATATCTCTATAATCTACCCTACATGTGTTGAACAGAAATCCGATTTTCGCTGTTTCAACTTAAAACGTCCGACTTAATTGTGGAATGACAACTGGTTCAATTGTGACAAAAAAGCGACCGGTGTGTGGTGGTACGTGAGTTAAGTATTCTATATGGTTGTTATTGTATAGACTGTTCCATATCGATTTTACCTATTGATTTTTTGTAAAGCCATGGCCAATTTTGCCCCTCTTGGTTATACACAAAGAAGGGAATTTTCTACACCGCACATTATTTATACAGCTATTGATCAAGGCAAGCACGTTTCACTTCTGATTTGTGATGCTTATTGTGAACAACACTTGGGTCATTCAATTGTCATGCAAGCTGTGAATCTTGTTAACATTATTGTGCATGAGTGGAATTCATTATCAAAGAAAGGATCAAACTGAAAGTTTCTAAAATTACATTCGAATATAAATTGTGTCACAAGTTGACATTTTGAAATTTAATTTATGACCTGTTATTGGGACATAGTGAAATGAAATTGAATGACATACATTGAGACCATGAACTAATATTAGCTAATCCAATTGTCATTGAAGTATTATTTGCCCCTCCCTGATTTATAATGTAAAAAGTAATTTGCATTACTATAGCTGGATGTGAGAAAAACAATTTATAATGAGATATACGGTTACCGAAAATTGGCCATTGCTGGAAATAAATTTGGCATGGAATATTTACTGCAGTGGCGTGCAAAAACACATTATTTTATGAACATTGCGTGATGATTTTTCACAGTGTGTTGGTATATAATGATAATGTTCATATTATTTTGCAGAAAGAACCCTGTATGCCAGCAAAGCTACTCCAAGAATGCAAAAAGGCAGTGCGGTTTCAGGTGGAACTCCAATCTCCTTAAATGTTGCCATGGTACGTGTTAAATGCACCTGTTTATCTATATCAAGTTTATTTGAATTGTGTCACTAGTTGAATTATAATTTCTATTTCTCAAGGAACTGACTGGACTGTTGTTTGGATTTACAACCGTTTACTTCAGAACACCGTGGTTAAAAACTGGTTTGACCTTTCGAGAACCAGATACGATTTTATCTTATGGATTGCACTCTCCAAAGGTAATTGCAAAACCTTATCTTAACACGTTCCAGTCTGTTAAATACATAAATTTGAATTGAACAGAGGGAAACTAAAGGATTTCTGATGTGTGTGCAGTCATTTATCCTGAAACGTCTACTCTTCCAAAATCTGGTTTCACAACCCACCGAACCTGACAGGTACAATTACAAAAACTACATTGCATTTTATTTAACCATATCAGTTTTTTCATTTTATTTTGTTCATTTGTGTATATGTATATTGATTGTGGTTGCACATGTACATAAAACTTTTTGTGCATTTTATCATAGACTTTTACAACCATCTGAAGACATTCAGGATGATGTTCTTGGCCAGGTGTTAAAAGAAATATTGTGGAAAATGACAGAGGGGAAATTGGAAAAGATTGCTGTTGTATGTCTTCCTCAAGAAAATGTTTATATAAATGAAAGTCCAAACTTTAGCAAAGATGGAGTAACGGAGACAGTAAGTTTCTGTCAAATAAGTATTTCAATATGTGAGATAGCTACTTATAACATACTATTATCTCATTTTCTTACCGAATAATTTAAACTTTGCCACAAACCATTAATATTTTAGCAATGTAATATCACTGAATACCAATATCTATTATGTATTTTTTATTTGTATTACAGCTTCATTTATTTGAGTTGACAGATGAGGAAGGATTACACAAGTTCTTTCAGAAGTACTTACATATAGTAAGTATTAATTGAGCATTCAAATCTTTATATTTATTCTATCTTTTTACAATATATAAATATTATCCTATAGTTTCAAAGAGAAAATGGTCCAGGCAGCCTTTTATTTCTGTATAGCATCCTACTGACGAAAGGGTTTGATAGGTACATATAAGATTTCTGTGTCATATATGTTCACAAAACGCTTTCCATCAAAGAACTGTATTTACTCTTTGTAGTTTGGTATTTTATGTACAGAATTCGGGAAGAATTGAACAAAGAATATGAACAATTACTGACTCCTCGTGGTGAAGGAACCCAGGCCTTAGTAAATCTACTCTTAACTGGCAGAGCTACACCATTTTTACACAATGGAGTAGTTTACGAGAGTGATTTGCATACTGCAGAAGTACGTATATATTCCAGTGTAATTATTAGTTCGCACATTTATTGTCAATTGTTTTCATTGATGCATTTCTATTGTTTCATTGAATGGAGAGTTTTGCCAAAATTGGTATCATGGACCGCAGTGAAATTGGTTACCTGATGTGGCAGAGGATGGACAGTGGTGGCAACAATCAGGTGAAACTTATGAAAACATGTGTTACCTATAGATATAATATATTGTAATTAATTGGTTTTTACATAATTTTATGTAGGTTGGTAGTCGGCTGAAAACGCCAAGACTTCCGGTTTGGTTGACCAGGACAGATGGTCAGTACGGAGTGCTGTTCCACACTAACCGTGACCTTACGAGAGACTACCGAGCCGAGTATCGGTTCGATTTACAATATTACACCAGTTCTAGATGTCAAAGTGAAATAGTTGTGCTCACAATAGGTCAGTATAGGCAATATTTATTAATATACTTATATTTGTAGCCAAAAATTACAAATGTCCAACTTTGTAAACTAACACACATAATAGAATATTAATTTTTCCACATGTCTCTTGACTTTTATCTTGCTTTTGTTGAGTGATCGAAACTCTTTCACAATGCAGTCGTGTGCCTATATCAATAAATTATTCCCTAAAGTACTATAAAAATTTAACTCGTTTAATTTGGATAATTTAAAAATAGATTGTTGCATTAGCTAAATTTCGTTTGCCTAGGGCTATTGGCCTTGCACGCTTATAATAAGCTATGCTTACCTGGAGTTATTAATGGTGTTTATGACTCAAACAAGTTGGTTGTTGCACTACAAATAGAATTTAGATTAGGTTCATGCAAAACATTGACCTTCAATGGTGCAAGTGTCAACGAGTTCATAAATAACTTGACATTTTTATATGTTATATCATTAAATTAAAAATGGAATGCACAGATTTTTAAAATTTATTACTATTCACAAAGTCACGTACCTTTTTGTATTCGTATGAACACATTGTTCAGAATTCAAAATTATTTTATTACTTGTGAACGATAATTTACTTCGCAGAAAATAAATAATGGAGAAACTTATTATCTTTTCCTCCCTCTTTGATTGAGTATTAGCTCAGGTTGAAAACAGTATTTTTTAATTAATTATATTGATGTACTATAATGTATTGTTTTTAATTTCAGACACGAGGATAAGTCGACCTGCTGAAGAACGAGAAATACCTGCTTTGGAACTGCTGATCATGACAAAGTATGTAAATAAGGCAATTATTAGTTGAGCAAATGAAATATAAAAATAACAGTATTTAATGACCCCTCCCTTTCTCCAAAAATAGATGGCAAGGTGCTAAAATATTCTGGAATGGGACAACTCCGTTCGTGTAGTCGCCATGATGATGAAAAATGTCTGTGATTCTCATCTGCATACTGACATGCAAATGGTATGTACAGTATATTATTAATTAATGTTATGTTATAGACTCATAATTTTACTTTTCCTTTATAAGTGTAAATTTGCTATAGTTATTTACAGAAAAATGTGCAATTTACATATATTAATTACTCTAAATACTGTGCAAAAAAGTTATTACTTTTCATTAACTTTGAGAATTGTTGTGTCTATGCCTATAATATAATGTTTTTCAAGTAGATACACGTGTAGGTAAACATACAAGTAAAACCTTCAATCTGCTTAAAAAAGGTTTTGTTTAAACTACTTGTAGTACATAGTTGATTTGTGTTGCAAGTAAAGCTTTGTCAGGAAACAAACACAGCTTCAGTTTGCTTTGAAGTACGCAATTCTAGCTAATTAGTGATGTTTAAAAAAGAGCTCTTCAATCAAATGTATACGTGAAACAGATCACATACAGCAAATGTACAAGTTGACAAAAGTAAATTAAACTCAACAAAATCCTCCTACTCATTGCTATTAATTGTGCCTCTATAGTTACATATTCAACGAGATTTTAACAATTGTACAAGTTTGTTTTCATGCTTATATCACAATGCAACGTCCACCATGACTTTTTACTTGGAAGACCGGATAACCCACTTTTGTTTTTACATGCTTTCATTATTTGCTTATACATTATTTACATATCAGAGTTACCATATGCAGTCACCCTGTCAGGTTGTAAACAAACAAACAAAAAATACACTTGGAAAATTTAGGAATTTTAAAGAAGAAAACTAATGATGTCAGGAGTAATTAATTACCAAGGCATTTTTAAACTAGAATTTCAGCAAAAATTAATTAGCTAGAGTCCAAGTGGTATTAAGTTGCTGAAATTATTCCCAGTTATTAATTAAGAATTTGGTTTTTGAGAGTAAATTTGAACGAAAAATAAACTAATTACATCATACATTTACCACGTTGTAAAATATTTCAAAATACCGTTTGTTAGCTATTAAAGGTGAACTGACAGGGTGGTAAGTGACCCTTTCTAGCCAATCATGGACAGACTAATTGGACAGTAGTCCCAATTTACCCAATGGCAGGATTGGTCATAGTCAACTTTTACCGCCCTGTCAGTTCACCTTTAATGATAACCAAAATGGTTGATTCAGTATGTTCATTATCTGACCTTAGTCCAAGATCTGACAAATGACAAGAGTAATTAATTTACATAATTAAGTTTAATGCATTCAAGAGTTTGTGAAGGATACAGTCAAATAAAAGTGAACATGATTTCCATGTATTCTCTTGATATTGACACTACGCTATAAACTTTTCGAATTAAATACTATTATATCAGATTCATATACGTATTTGACTTGTGCATATAAGTTTTGACGAACTGCACTTATTTTTTGCAGGAACCAAGTATTGGTGCTTGATGAAATCTCAGTGATGACACCACGACGCTTGGTTGACTGAAGCTTCACTGAAATACCAAGATGACTCAGGAGTAAATGTACATATATGCCGAGATGAAGGAGATTGCGATGAGAACGACCAGTGCCAACACAGTCAACCTTGGCAGTAATGCTGGATATGGTCGCGGTTTGAATCGTCTGAGCAGACTCACCTGTGACAAGGGTAAAAAAACGCAAAGCACATTTATTATCTTATGTGGTACATGTTGCAGTACATTCGGTTCATTAATGTAATTGTGGTATGTGTGGTCTTGAGTCACACCTCACACCAGGGAACCAATTTAAAAGAGTTAGTGAAACTCTTATATTACACAGCGAACAATTTTCCACTTGGCACACATAAAAGTAGGACAATTTCTAGAATCAGGTTGAGCTGTAATATATCTTCTATGTAACTTTGTGCAGAGAACACAGAAGGTCGACTGTATAACTTGCTGTAATGAGTTCCTGGATCGAAATGGGGGAAAGGTTAATTGCAAATTATCTTTTGCTGGAAACAATCTGGATTTAATACAGTGTAATTAAGTTGCCCAATAATATAATAATTCATGTAGCCATTATTTAATTAAATCTATATGCATATAGATTTAAAACAGTATAATCGAAGAATGGGAACTAATTTATAGAATGAAATGAGATTTAAATAATAGTGTTTGTGTGCTATACTCGAAATAGAAATTTGTCCTTGAAATATAAGGCATAATTTCAGCCAAATATTAGAATACAATACATAAATAGTTTTAATAATCCTATTTCAGAATTTATATTGAGTACTTGTTAGCATTATTTTATTTACAAATAATAGTTCTGACCACAAGATTCTGATACCAGATGGCGCAACGGTATCAGAAGTTAAAAGCTTCCTATTCCTATAACAAGGTGACAGGTTTTGAAATTGTTGGCATACAGTGTTCAATTGTTTGTTGGGAAGATATAATATTGTACTTTTCATTTTTTCATTGTAGTATAAGTATAATATAATAAGGTGTCATTACATTAGCTTCTGATAGAAAAGGATAATGCACTTTTAAAATGTTTTAGGATGTATATTATTAAATATGTCGAAAATTCCCTGTGCAGGAAATCCCTTTGAAAACACGGCCGGAAAATTGACATCCCTTTTGTAAGTTAGTAACAAATGACTATTTCGCAAAAACCAAGTTGACAATGTAAAGGGGAAAAAAACGAAAACACAAAAATATTATCATGCAAATTTTTCAAGAAATTAAAAAATTAAAAATTTAATTAACAAAAAATAAATTGCAGCAAATAATGTAAGTTGAATTTGTAATGTGGCAGTCTGTCTGAATGGCGTTTTAACAATGAAATCATTATGTAAGGCATAAATTAATAGTTAGTTTGCTATAATTATAATATTTACACATTCAAATGTTAGAATTTGTAATATGAATAAATAACTTGTACTAAATACAATAATTACAGCAGTGAAATAAGAAGGTGGAAATTGTGCAAAAAAATGATCCCAATAAAATGAAAAATAGCCATTGAATTTGCGTAATATCCAACAACCTCGATCCGTTGTCGATAATAGTTTAGGTTATCCATTTTAAATATGATAATTGAAGGGAACTAGTTAACACCCAGCTGTTGAAATGTTTACATGTAATTATATCAAAATATACGTTCCAAGTCCCACAATTTTTCTAATTTAAATTGAGGTTGTACTAGGATTTATATAACCGATATAACCACAAAAATTAGCCAATTAATATATGACCACACCTACTTCAGGCCACTGTAATTAAATGCAATTAAAATGAAACCAAAACTCGCTTTCAGGTCGCTCAACTTCACTATTAATTTAATTACAAAATTGAATTTTATATGAATGAAATTGTGGAATGTGGATTAATTTATTACCTGCTTGGAATTTATATGCTTATTTAAATTAGTGGAATTCTCTGACCTTTCTTGTATAATAATCATAAGTTGATATGTGTACGACTATAGTATATTTAAAAATGTTTTGGGGTTTTTATAAGAGTTCATGCTGGCATGAATAATTTACATGTTACTGATCGGTGGTCAATTAAGTCATTTTTGACATTTTGATTGATTGATTATAGGCCTCGGATCTTTGCATCTGTTACATGCATATTTCATTATACCATTAATTTTTTTTAAATGGTTTCAGTGAAATATTTAAAGAAAGCCAAAAAGAAATAGTAAACCAAAATAAGATAATATGACATGCTAAACGCTAAATTACTCTGCGAGATTTATGAGCATGGGGCAATTACTTCCCATTAAAATTTGTATGCTTCAACAAGTTAGCTACACAGTTACAAATGATATTGCACGAATATAGGAAAATATAATTAACACTAGTATACATAATTTTCAAATTATATAATCAATATAAAAAGTTGCCATGTTATTATTTTTTTTAATTTCCTTTGGAGTCAACATTTTTATGCATTTTATTAGGTTGTGGGGGCAACAACTGTTTATTGTAATATCTATACTGCCATATAGGATTTTTCTGCTGCATACTTTTTGAAATCAACAATTTTAAATGTACATTTTAAAAAGTAGTTCGATGCTCCGTAGTGAAGAGCATCTTTGGCTAAAAACTTTCTATATTGATCAAGCACAAGAAAGGACTAGATAGTTAACCTGTTTAAAGGTGAACTGACAGGGTTTTGTAAGGCACCCTGATAATTGGTTTGTAAGTAGCTATGTGTGTCCCTTATACACTGGCGCAACCAGAAATCCATTACAAATTGAA